>BQNB010146646.1:0-13094 GCA_026074375.1 Tanacetum coccineum
TACACATCCGTAATGACGAAATAGACACATGTGACTGCTCACTCCTTAACTCGAACCGGGTAAAGATAAAATCATCTTGGGTTACTGACGATAGGTACCCGAATCCCTAAATATCTAAGGGCGAACCTCACATTTTTGGGGTGGAATTTTAAGGGTTATTATGCTAGTCATATAAATTCTTATCTATGGGATGCTAGTAATACTCGGTTTTCATTGGTATGTGTCATAAAAAATTTTAAATTTTGGTAAAATTCACCCTTTTATGCTACGTTTTGATATATTACCCATCTTTTTAAGAACAAAGCAAATGACAAATGAAAGAATAGTTTCTAAGGCTTATTTCCCCTACACTTATTTTGAACATTGTCCCCAATGTTCTCTGGAAGTACCTGTTAAAACAGATAAAGGGAAAAGAAAACAAGGAAAAAAAACTAGTACTTCCCTGGTTTACTCAATAATGGAGAAGAAACATGCGATAACTGGTTAAATCGTCATTCGAGAATCATCCAATGAGGCTTCCTAAGAACTTCCAAGCTTCTTCTCATCAAATATAACCTGTAATCAAAGACAAAGACAACTACACCAAGCGTAAAATCCACGGGTGAATGATAAATACAACCTCATTAACTAAGTTTAGACTCTATGAAAGCAATAAAGATAGGATGAATGTGTTAAGATAATCGTGGTTTTCTGCAGGTTTATAAAAGAATTACAAATTTTAAATATTGCACAAGTTATATTTTCAAAAATACTTAAATTTTTGAATTTTTTGTAGCTGGGCTCATGAAACTGTCAGGAAAATCTTGACGTCTTCATAACAGACGAGCTGATGGTATCACGTGCAAATCATGACGTCGTCTCCACGCTCTGAGAAAATTTAGTTTTTGTTTTTGATGAAAATTTTCCTGTACGCAATCTTATGAGTTATTTCCTGTATGAATTACTGCAAAAACCATGAAAAATAGTTAACGCAATCATATGACTCAAAACAAACACATAAGATACACGACATTCCTAATTGCATTAATTTAAAATATTGGCTTGCCTCCCAAAAGCGCTTGTTTTTGTTCGAGTCTTGACTCTACGCTTATTTGACGCGTAAAAGGTGGGTCTCCCCTACACTTGAGGTTACGTATGGGTGATAGTTACGATACACACCATTTTGATGGAAGTATGCCACATGGGGTGAAGGTGGTGTATGAATGGTCAAAGGTTTTACTACCTTCATCCTAAAGTTACCCGAATCCTTTGGTTTGATGGGTGGATTTGAAGTTGGAGAAAAATTATGACAAATAATCAAGGTCATGTTATCCTTATAGAGATTATGCTCCAATGATTCTTTATCCATTCCGGTTCCCATCATCTTTATATCGACTTCATCTTCATCTTTGTACTCAAGCTTATTTTCCTTAAATGAATGAAGTATTGGCCAGTTTTGATGGTTGGAAGTTAGTGATGGTGAGTGTTATATAGATAGATGGTTATTCTTAGAAATCATTGAGACCCTATGCACTGGATAGGCTTTGTATGTTTCAGGGTTATGCTAAAGGTTGTGATGTATAAATCTAGTAATTCTGTTCTATGTTTTGTAGGATGAACTCGTTGTGCTTTCAATCTGACCTTCATGGTTGCTAATAAACTATCTGCAATACTCATAAATGTGTCCTTTATATTTCTCATACTTCCACTAATTGCTAATTGATCCTCTTGATCATCAATCAATTCAGTATTTTGCCCCTCAAACTCCTCCTGATAGGTCTTTTGGGAGACGTGAATCCCTCCTCATAATACAATAGCACTTAACTCCTCATCAAAGATTCTACTCGACGCTCTATACTTTCTAACTCCTGTTCCAAATTGGCATCAATGTAGCCGGGACTTCCTTTTTTAGAAAAAATTGGTTCGTTCCACTCTTCTTCTTTGTATTGGGCTAAATTCTCGATGGTTTCCCATGCTTCTTCCAGCCTTAATTTTCTAAGCCACCCGCCTGCTGCATAGTCAATGGCCATCTGGGTAGTGTAGTTGACATGATCGTAAAAGATTTGAACTTGAAGCCATAAATCAAGACCATGATGAGGGACTTTTCGGAGTAAGTCCTTAAAATGATTCCACGCATTGCAGAGAGATTCATCTTGATGTTGTTGAAACATCAAGATATCTTTTTAAAGTTTAGCAGTTCTTCTTGGTGGGAAAAACTGTGCGAGGAAACGAGTGGTGAGATCATCCCAAGTTGAGATGGATCTCGCGGGCAGACGATCAAGCCAATTGATAGCTTGGTTACGAAGAGTAAAGTAGAATAGACGCAAACGTATGGTATTTCTTGTAGCACCATTAAGGTTAATGGAATCTACAATTTTGAGAAAGTCCTTAAGATATTGGATTGGGTCTTCGGACATAAGTCCGTGGAATGCACATCTATTTTGCATCAACCGGATGGTATCGGATCACAAGGGGGACACCTTGGCTCCTTCAGGAAGCTCAATGACGTTTCGGTAGCCCTCATGGCTAGGTCGGGAGTAATCTCCTAAGGTACGGGGTTGGTTTGAATTTTCGTCTCCCATGATGGTAGACGAAAATAGGTTACAAAACAATTAACACAAAGAAAGATAGACTACAAGAAAGCTAATATGCGGGAATTAAATCTTACTTGAAAGGATTAAAGAAAGTAGAACTAAGATAAACTATGATCAAAACCTAACTATTCCCCAGGCGGCGGCGCCAAAAACTTGGTGTGTGGTCGTCGTAGGACTTCTACACGAGAAGTTTTACAACTCCCTAGGCAGTGCACCTAATCGTTGCATTGTAGTATGGGCAAGACTCAGGGTTGTTTATCGTTCACTCGAGGAATAGGTTGGGAAGACTTGATCATGGTCTAACAGAATTCTAAGGGTTGAGGGAAGATTCTTTTTGTATTTTTTATATTTTATGAAAGCAGGTAAAATCATATAATTGAGAGAGAGTGGTTTGGTTTTAGCTAGTAAACTAAATAATAATCTAAACTAATGGTGATAACAATAAGATAAAAGATTGTGTCTATTTAATCATGTATTACTCCCTAGATTGCTTTTCCTAGTGTTGTTGCCTTGTCACACTTGTGATGATCTATGTAATTATTTCCTAAAGCATGAACGAATTACACGAACCCGCCGTCTACTTAGTATGCCGCTAGAGCAACGCACATGCAAGGTAGTATGAAGACTTAGGAGTTTACTAAGTGCATGTAAAATACATTAAAAGTGGATCAACCATATTAGAGGGAAAGTTAGTATGAAGACTGTTACCAGATGGTATCCTTTCTACACAATCACGTTTCCCTAGACATATCAACAACGATTAGTGACAAAAAGCTGGTTTTTTAAGACCTAACGTGAACATCCATCACAAGAGGCAGCACTACTAAGATCTACATTCTAGGTTTTATACAATCATAAATAAACACAATAATAGGTTTAGCCAAGCATGTTAAAGATAAAGCAAGAACAATAGATCAAACAATACATAGACATATTGAATGATTAAGTAAACCTTACGTGATGTTAAAATATTGAATTGGAAGAAGTACAACAGGGTTTTTAGGCCTTAAAATCGTCTCCTACGGCTGCTAAACAAACTAGGGTTCATACCCTCTTTTTATTCTATAGTTACACACTCAAAACCCTAAATTCGGGTTTGTATATATAGGAAAAACAATGCGATGACATCGCATTTTAGTCGTGACGCTGTCATAAGAAGAATCTTCTAGATCTGCGTTTGAGTCAGTGCGAGCTAACGCCGTCATGAAATGATGTGACATCATCACTTGATCTTGTAACGCCGTCTCGAGGCTCTATGAGGATAAATCTTTAAGAGTCTTGGTGTTGTTTCGTAATCTTGTCCGTTTCTTCTCCAAATGAGCCTAAGTCACGTGTAATTCATCCAAATGCCTTCCAAATGAGAAATACCTAAAAAGGAATGATTAAGTACCTATTTCAGGCATAAATGCACAATTTTGGGGGTTAAACGACTCTAAAAAAGTATATAAAATGACACCTTATCACCTAGGCGCAAGTACTAGTTATTACTGTCAAAGAGGGCTTTTAAAGGGTTATGGGGTGTAGGTGTAAGATAACACTAACGGAAACAGAAACGGATGGGATACATTTGGGTGGTTTTTGGGCGAATTTGGGGTGAAAGGGTTAGCTAAATATTTATACGAATACACGCTGATTTGGTTGCTAAGCCAAGACTCGGACAAAGTTATACAAACTTTACAAAACTCTAAATTAATATCTTTTTTTTCTTGACTCTATGATAAACATAAACATAAGCAGCCCGCACATTTTTTTCACTTTTTATATATATATATTTTTTGGTACACTTTTGACATGTCATTGCATAAACATATAATACATCATGGGGGTTTACAGATACACCCCTACACTTAAACTTTTACATACTCGATATTTACAATCTAACTAATGACCCGATTTGAGGTGGATCAACATAATATGGAGCTTATTGAGCTCTATTGGGGGTAATAAATTACCTCTTCCCCAATTCTTCATAACTGAATACTACCCATGATATCAATCGTCCCAAATAAATTTACCAAGGATACGGACTTAGCAATGTGTACTCAATACTTAACTTGGGGTGTAAACAATAATGTACTAAAAGGCGGGTACATATCAAGGAGGCTAGGCGATTTTGGTGTCCCATTGGTTTAAGGGTGACAATGCTCTTTATTAATAGTCCGGCTTAACCAGAAAATTACAAGAACCATGAAAAAAGGATAGGCTCGGAGGGGTATACTAGGTGTATCCTCCACTAAAAATGAGTGCATGGCGAGGTGTGTGATAGTTATATGTATCGGGTGACCATCATTACACAATTAAGGTTTAAAACATAGGTTATCTTTTGCTCTTAAATTGGCAAATCGTAGTTTCTCACTATGCGGTCTCAGTATGATCACAAAAACAAGTTTAGAATTTAATATACTATCGATACACTCATTTAATTTAATACCGATACCAATGCTCCAGAAAAGGCGACAAAGACCATATGTACACATCCGTAACGATGAAATAGACACATATGTTTGCATTCGAACCTTAACTCGAACAAACTAAAGGTATAAACTATCTTGGGTATCAATAATGGATACCCGAATTCCTATAGATCTAAAGGTGAACCTCATATTTTTTGGGTGTAATTTTGAGGGTTTTTGTGCTAGTCATACACATGCCTATCCATGAGACACTATTAATACTCGGTTTTCATCGATATGTGTTATAAAAAACTTTAAATTTTGGTCAAAATTGCCTTTTTATGCTATGTTTTGATATATTACCCATTATTTTAAGGACAAAGAAAATGGCAAATAAAGGAATAGCTTCTAAGGCTTATTCCTCCTACACTTAAGTTGAACATTGTCCCTAATGTTCTTAAAAGTTCCCGTGTAAATGAATAAAGAGAAAAGAAAACAAGTAAAAGAAACTAGTACTCCCCTAGTTTGCTCAATAATGGAGAAGAAACATGCGATAACTGGTTAGATCGTCCTCCAAGAGTCGTCCAATGAAACTTCCTAAGAACTTCCAAGCTTCTTCTCGTCAAATATAACCTGTAAATCAAAGAAAAAGACACAACTATACCAAGCGTAAGATCGGCGGGATATGATATATACAACGAGTGTTTAGGGTTTTGACTTTATTAGCAGTAAAGATAGGATGAAAGCGATGATACAATCACAGGTTTCTATAGGTTTACAACAAAATTACAAATTTTAAATATTACACATTTTATTTTTCAAAAATACTTGAAAATTTTTGAATCTTCACATAGCCGGAGATGCGATGCTGTCGGGTATAATCCCGACGCCGTCTCCACGCACTGTGAATATTTCCTCTTCGTTTTTAATGAGAAATTTCCTACACGCAATTTTATTAATTATATCTGTAGAAAACTCTGCATAAAAACCTAGGATTAATCATTACAATTATATGACTCGAAACTGACGCGAATTAATCTAAACAATTTATTTTAAATGTTTGAATTTGGTTCTCATAAACCGAATATATCCCATACACTTATTTTATGCAAAATACCTTTGATTGTAGATAAGACGAATTTACAAAAAAGAATGATTACAAAATGATCCAAACATTATAAAACAAACAATAAAGAATAAAACACAAGACACTCCTAAATGCTGGAAAGTAAATATTGGGTTGCCTTCCAATAAGCGCTTATTTTTGTTCGAGTCACGAGCCTGACTCTATCCTTATTTAACAGATAAAGGAGAGGGTTCCCCTACACTTGAGTTTACGTGCGGGTGATAGTAACAATACACACCATTGTTGTAAGAAGGGGTCACATGTTAAAAAATTGGTTGTTGAATAATATGCTCCAAATGGTGTATTTCTTTTATCCTAACATTCTCTACTTCTTTTGGCCTAACGGGTGAATTTAAGTCATTTTTCTGAAATGAAATTCCTTAGATTCTAATTCCCACTCATTTTCTATCATCTCCATGTTTAAAAAATCAACACCTAAGGATCCACCATGTCCTAATAAACCCAGTTTAAATCCGTAATGTTTCTTAGGATCATCAATGCATGGGTGATAATAGTAATACGAATCCTTAAAGTGGAAAGACGCCATAAGAGATGAAGTTAGTGTACGAATGGTCAAATTATCTAATACATTCATCTTAAAACTATCCAGACTATGTGGTTTGATGGGTGGTTTGAGCCTCTTTCGCTTCCTAGACTCACATCTACGGGTGGATAATTAGGTAAGGGTTGTGGTTAAGGCTCTGGTTCATCAAAAATACGCAAACTTCTTATATAGAGGACGCGTCATGATTACATGTATTCAAGCCTAAATCCTCTAGTTGTGTTTCGTCCAAAGGTTCTACCTCTATTGGGGTTCATAAAGTCTCTTCTACTTGTTTCGGGTAAGTCACGAGCGGTGTGTATTCCTCAAATGATGAGAGGACTTGTGGGGCACTTTGTGGGTCTAAATTTTCCACCTTATCTCATGCGTATTCCTCTATGGCAATCTCACACCTAAAGAACATCTTAATTTCCCAACAATTCTTTTTGCTAGGCCTTAATTTGCTACTTCTTGTTCAAAAATAGTGTTTGGTGGGTTGTCCCATTCTTTTTAGCCTTAGAGGAATTTTTCTATGGCTTCCCATGCTTCTTTACCACTTGATTCCCTAAGGTTCTCGTCTTCTGCAAAGTCAAGGTCCATTGTGTATAGTCGCGACAAACGGTATTTAGGAGTGAGTCATGGAATTTGAGGGTTATGGACAAGGTATATGTGAATACAACACCAAGTGCATTTAGATATAGTATTGTTAGGATTTCTTGTGATGGAGAGGTTGTCGAGATCTTTTTTTTCGTTTATGGAAAATAAGAGAAAGGGTGAACTGGAAAAGAGACAAAGAGGGAGATGCGTATGTATTTGGGATTCGAGTCATGAACTTGAGAGGTGGCCTTTTAATTTGTTGGCATTTATCATCAATTACTATAATTTTGTTTTTCCTATTTTGTACGTATATGCTTTTCATTTATTATTCAAGTGATGCTATGAATACATGATGAACCAACATGGCACAACCACCTACTAAAACCAATCAATTTTTTTAGCATTATTATACCATTAGATTGTTAACCCGTACTATTGTTCATGTATTTGTATTAGGCTCAAGCCCGTTTCTATAATTATCTTTGTATCTGTATATATTATCTTGTATCAAGGATGAATGAGAGATTGACATTTACCACCCGTACTATTGTTCATGTATTTGTATTGGGCTCAAGCTCGTTTCTATAATTATCTTTGTATCTGTATATATTATCCTGTATCATAGATGCATGAGAGATTTACATTTACTATATGTACATGGTATCAGAGCTAATCAAACGATCCATACACCATAAACCCTAAAAACTACATCTAGCGTTCCTAAATCAATCCTTCATAGACGTTTTTCATTACGTCTAATCCTTTTTTGTAACTTGTTCTTTGGTTAACAAGTGGTCCTGATGTGCGGTTATCGTAGGACTTCAACAAGAAGTTTTCAATCCTAGGCAGTGTACTAATAGCTGTAGTAGGTAGTTAGGTAAGAGACTAGGGGGTTTTTATCGTTCTCTAGGGGTATATGTTGAGATGGATTGGGAAATTCATGGGGGGTCTAATGAATTTAGGGGTTGAGAGAAGATTATTTTTGTGTTTTTATATTTTATAGAAAGTAGGTAAATCTATGAGTTGAGAGGTGTTTGAATATAAATATTTAACTAAACTAATAATAAAACTATCTATGGTGATATACTTTAAGATAGCTAAAATTGTATTTACTTGATATGCATTACTTTTCAGATGTTTCTCTTAATCTGTTAGCCTTGTCACCTGTGTGTAATGTGTAAGTATATCCTAGGTCATGAACGAATTACCCGAATCCGTTCGGGGTCTATTATAATTTTTCATTAAGGCATAGCAAAGGTAGGTAGTATGAAGACTATTACAAGGCCCCTAAGAGTATATTAAATGCGTGTTAAATACCTTAAGAGGGATCAACCATATACGGGGTAAGGTAGTATGAAGACTGTTACCTTATGGTATCCTTTCTAGCATTTGTTTCCTAGATGTGTCACAACATACAGAACAAAAAGTGGTTTTTCTAAGCCTACAGCACATTTTCATCAACAAGAACACAGTAAAAGGATCTACAATCCAAATTCATGCAATCATAAGCAAATACAAAGGAGGGTTTAGCCTCACATGTTATAAAGGAAGCAAAAAGATAAATCAATCACACAACACGTAGACATATTAAATGATTAATGATAAATAACCGTACTTTAATTAAAACATGGACCCAAGGTAGTACAATAAGGTTTTGAAGCCCTAAATACGACCTATGATTGCTGTACAAGCGATTAGGGTTCGTCTCCCTAAGTTTACAAGTTTCTAAAAGTTACACACTAAACCTAAAATCAGTTTGTATTTATAGAATTATTGCCGGTGACGGCGTCACTTTTGGTCGGACCTTGACGCGTGCTTGTGGATGCTTCTAGATCCTCTTTACGTCGACTACGTCCTGACGCCGTCTCCAAATTCCAGACACCGTTACTGAATAGATCACGACAGCGTCGCTTTATGCTTGCGATGCCATCTCCACGTTCTTTAAGCAATACTTCTTCAAGGATTTGGTGTAGGTCCGTAATCTCGTCTCTTCTCCAAATGAGCCCAAGTTATGTGTATTTCCTCTAAATGCCATCCAAGCGCTAAAAACTGAAAACAAACGATTAAGCACATAATCTGGGCATATTTGCATGATTTACGGGGTTAAATAACCCGAATAGTGTATAAAATGCCACTCTAAATACCATACATTGGGATTTCTGTGTCTCAAGCAAATGGGCTTTTCTACCTAAACTAGCATATGAGGGTCAATTTACCTACTCTTTAAATTATTTACAACACAACTTTAGACCTCGTAATTAAAAGGCAGGAATGCATACCTAACACCTTCACATAAGTGTTTGGGGATTCTCTCTCTTCACTCGGGGTGTATAATATATTATTAACATAATGAGAACGAAAATCAACACTCAATGCATGTCATAGCATATTAAATTAATAGGCTTGGTAAAGGATCAAACCTCTAGTGGGTGCACGAATTATTCATTTACTATTTTAAGAGTCTTTTTAAAGGGTTGTGGGGTGTAGGTGTAAGATAAAATATAATGGAAAGGGAAAGCATGTGTAAATTTTAGGTGGCTTTGGGTGAATTTGGAGTGGTATGGTTATAGCTAATTATTTATACGCTACACACTAGTTTTGGTTGCTAAGCCAAGACTCAGCAAAATATCACAAACTTACAAAACTCTAACACCAATCTCTTTCATTTATTTTCCTGACTCTAATATAAACATAGACATAAGCAAATGGTAGCCCGTACATTTTTTTACTCTTTATTATATATATACATTTTTGTACACTTTTACCCTAGCATTGCTTAAACACATTATACATCATGGGGTTTATAGATACACCCCTACACTTGAGCTTTTAATACTCGATATTATACACTCTAATAATGACCTCGATTTAGGTGGATCAAATAAATGGAGATCATCTACAAAACATTATGGGGGATGATTTAACTTTTCTTCTATTCTTTGCGAAATAAAATCTTACTGATCCCAATATCCCAAAACTGTATTCACTTGTACGATTAGCAACCGTGTATCAATAATTAATTGGGTTAACACAATCAGTACTAAAAGCGAGTACATCAAGGTTGATAAGGGCATTTGGGTGTAACGATTTGGTTTAAGAGGTGACAACTGCTCTTCATTAATAGTCCGGCCTTACCTGGAAAATTACTAGAACATGAAAAAAGGATAGCTTGAGGGTTGTACTAGGGGTATATGCATAAAGAATGAGTGCATGGCAAAGGGTGTGGTGATCGTTACAGGATCGGTTGTGACCATTGATAACAATTACTGGTTTAAAATAGGTAATCCTAGGTGCCTCTTATCTAGCAAATCCTAATTACTATATGCGGTCTCGGAATGCATCACAAAAACAAGTTCTTTGAATTTAATATACTACTAGTACACTCATATAATTTAATACTGATACCATTATTCCAGAAATGGCGACATGGATCATACATACACATCCATAATGACGAAATAAACACATATGTCTTGCATTTCGAAACCTATACTCGAACAAGCTAAAGGTATAAACTATCTTGGGTATCAAAAATGGATACCCGAATTCCTAAAGATCTAAAGGCGAACCTTACATTTTTTAGGTGGAATTTTGAGGGTTTTTTGTGCTAAGTGATCTACTTTCTCTCCATGAGCGCTATTAATACCGGTTTTTGTCGTTTATTGTGTCATAAAAAATAAATTTGTGTCAAAATTACCTTATTATGCTATATTTAATATATTACCCATATTTTAAGAAACAAGCAAATGGCAAATAGAAGGAATAGTTCTAAGGCTTATTTCCCCTTACATTTAAGTTGAACATTGTCCCTAATGTTCTATAGAAGTACCCGTAAAAACAAATAAAGGGAAAAAATATTTGTAGAAAACTTATGCAATCAATAACACCAAAGAACTACGAAGAAATCTAGAGAGAGAAAGAGGTTGGGAGGATGCTTCTAGTGAGAGAAAGTAAACAAGAAAATAAACATTTAGATTATGAGAAAAGAAACAACCAACCAACACCCTCTACATGTATGGAGAGGGTATCTATACACTTGATAGGGGCCGACCTATGGACCAAGTTCATAGGCTTTCCATGGACTTTTCCTAAGCTAGCCTATCTAATTTCCAAATATTACTTTATGAACTATCAAATGATATAATGGAAGTGACCGATGCTTTTCATGATCCTAACAATCTCTCCCTATAAGGGGGTCATCATTTTACAAAACACTTAAACTCAGCATACTAGGCTATTGTTTCTGTCTTGTGCTCGCAGACTTGTTTTCTTTACTTCAACTTGTGATATGTTGTAGTGATCATTGACTTTAGTCTTTGACTTGTATCTTTGACTTGACATGAATGTGATCTTGAACCTCCTTGAGATCATCAACCAAGCATAATATTTTATCATCATCTTGTGATCTATTGCCTTCATGTGATCTTGTGACTTTTGACAACTGCTATATTGGTTGATTTGATGCATGTTAACCATTCTTTCTTGATATTCTTTAACTTTAACACTTCGTCACTTTATGGAGGACGTACGGTATCAACTTAATACTTCATCGCTTTAAGAAGGACGTATGGTATCAGAGTAGCAGAAGTCTTGAAAGATGTACTTGAGCTTTCATGATGTCTTTATATATGTCGGTCGAGTATGAGCATGTGGTATTGGCTTCGACTAGTCATCGGGAAACGGCTACCACCGTCAGGAAATCTGCATTAATGGCTTAATGATAAACAACATATATGGACGAAAGTGGCTTTGACACTTCGTCGAATATGGTTGTAACAACCACGGTTCCCCGTTACTTAGTATAAATACTGCCCGTGATCAGGTAGAATTCTGAAGAATCTCCTTGACAGGATTTTATAGCTGCGCTAGCTGTTCTCATTACCGGAGCGTCTCAAAGCAGACAACATGGTAAAAGTGAATCGGTAAGTTACTATCTTCCTGATTAAGCCGCCAATTCGTGTTCAGCTTTCCTATGTCCAGATACCCTTGTGAGGCTTCCTATGGACATAAGATTGAAAATTGATTCAGGAAAATCAGTTAGTGTGTCAAGATGCAAATGGTTTTTATGACACACCAACAATTTTAATCTTTTCAAAATTCATTTGTCATTGCATAAGTTAGACCGAATCGATATCCAGTCTTACAAGCTTGATCCTTATAGGATCTCACAAGTCACCAACCAAGAGCTTGTTTGATGTTGGCTCAAGCAGAATTTCCAGCTTCACTGTGAATACTTAAGTATCACTTGGATGTTCTGGCAAAATCACAAGGATAATGCGTAGGACTCTTAATATATATTTCTTGTTTTTCACATTATGTAAGATAGCAAGCATAATTTTGACAAATGTCCTAATGAGATTTACGGATGATCTCTTTTGGCTTTAGACTCAATAGTACACTTTGGTTTTAGTGATCAGAGGCTGGAGCAGACTACCACCTTTTCAATACCAACTAACTCGGAGTGAGAAAGTTAATAGAAATGCATGTAATCTTCATGAGAAATGAAACAGAAATATTTTGAGAGATTTTGAGTGGCTAGGGAGGGTTTTGCATTACATCACTGGGTCCATGATGTTAGTGTTCAATGTCAGCAATCATCTTTGTGATTTTAAACAACAAATGTATTGAACCAGTTTTTGCCTAAGTATAAGGAGGGCTTCTTTCTTTTCACCCTTTATCTTAACTTTTCTTTTTAATTCTTCAACCCCTTCAGCGCTTACCGAGACTTCATAACTAGTACCTTGGTGGGTTTGTTCCAGTACTAGCTCCAACTCAGTCGGCACTTTTCCTTAATCTCACTTTTACTCTTTTTATCATACCTAAGGACTACTACACTATCTAGTGGAATATCCCTGGGTAGATCT
>BQNB010146647.1:1862-16543 GCA_026074375.1 Tanacetum coccineum
ATAGGAATTTAAAGAAAAATACATGAAAATTTCATAAGCTAAACTAAATTAAGCTAAAAAAATACAAGAAAAGGAGATTCTCATGTGTGTGTGATTGAGGGCCTTTTATAGCTGCTGAGAGAACCTTCTAGGGTCTGAGCACTCTTACACGCTCCTATCCATCTCTGCCATACAAACTTTCAATCATTGGAGAGTCAATTATGGCCCTTGGATCATGTGATCACTCACACGGATTGCCAAGCAGGCAATCCATTGATGTGACGTTTGTGCTTGTTCTTTGAGTGATAGTAGAGTAAAGTCCCTCTCCTCTTGTGCTTTCTTCCTTGATTGACTAGACCAATAGAGCTTTGAGATTACATTTTTGTCCTTGCCATCTTGTTCATGACCACTTGAATTACCTTTTATGACCCTTAATTTCGAGTTGCCCCTTGATTTGACTGGAGGGTAAACGAGAGAGATGATGAATAGTGCTTTTGTTCTTGGCGCCCTTTTTTGGTTTTAACTGAAACGGGTAAAAATGGGGGGTGAGTTTGGGTGAATGGCAAAATGAGTCCCTCTCTTTGTTTAACACAAGTCATAGTGTTAAATGACTTCCAGTTTTGGCAACTTTGATCCCTGGACTTGTTAAAAGGGTTATAGGTTAAGGTTTTTGGGCCGGGTTTGGATAATGGGTTTTGGGCTTGGTCTTGACTTTTGTTTTGATTGTTTCCGGGTAAGGGAATTAGGGCCCATTTAGAGTTAAGGACTAATAGTGTAACTTTTGGAAATTTGAGGGACTAGATGGTAACTTTTGGGATTTTGTCTTTTTGTGACATTGACTTTGGTTGACTATATATTGACTGAAGTTTTGACCTTTTTTACTTTGGCTTGATTTCCGACTTCTTTTGTGCTCTTCCGTTCCTCGTGTCCGTGTTTGCCCGTTTTTGACGGTTTTCTTGTGATTTTTGTCTTATCCGTACTTGCACACACAAAACACAAAAACAAGCATATCTTTGCCATTTTTAGTATGTTTTTTGTCTTTTTAGGGTCTATTTTGATATAAAATAAATATGTGTTTTCACACATATCACCTCTACCTATAACCTTACCATCCTTAGTGATTTCACTATCATGTTCAGAGAAAGTTACTCTGAACTTATTATCACATATTTGTCCTACACTTAGCAAGTTAAATCTTAAGTTATCTACATGTTCTGCATTATCTATTTTAAGAGAGTCATTCGAAATCGTACCCGTCATGTGTTTAGAGCATCTGCTATCTTTAATCCACTAATCGGGTTCCAAGTTGACTCTAAGGCATATCTATTTATATAGGACAATAACTTAAACATTTGGTCCCTAATAACTCATGGGTCCAAAGTTGTTAGTCTAAACATCCCTTGCATTTGATGCAATTGGTTGGGATGTGGAAATGGAAGACACATTTCTAATGGCATGTAACTTTGACGTTGGAAATTGTTCCAAGTTATAGGAAAGCCGTGAGGTTTGTTTTGTCGACCAACGTTCCTTTTTGGTTGCGGTGTTTTAGGACGAGGATAGATATTATTGACTCTTCTAGGTGGTGGAGTTTTTGATCTAATGTTTGGCTTTGAAAATCCAACTCTGGGTTTTAACAATGGCTTATAAAATTGTTTAACTTCATTATCATTAGCAACGAAAACTTTAACATAGTTTACTATTATGTGTTTTGGTCTAGGACCCAAAATGGATTTTTAAGAAGAAACATATTTTTCAGAAACTGGTGAACAGACCGGCGGTCCCATAATTACTTTGGAAGCCGTCTGGTCTTAAAGGGGGCCGCCCATCGTATTTGGGGGACCGCCACCAGAGGACGTTTCTTTTTGTGATTTCACAAATTTTATTTCCTTAGTTCCACTGAATGATGCTTCAAATGAATTAAACCCTAAACCTAATTTTTCTACGGAGGGTTTTTGATTACTTAACATTTCATTTAGACAATGTGTACTCTTTTCAATTTTAGTTAATCTAATGGCTTCCTCTTTGAGTTTTTCATTCTAAATTTTATGCATATGACACTTTACACATTCAAGATCAACTCCCTTGTTTTTCTCGAGTGTAGACACTTTTTCTTTAAGAATACTAAGCTCTTTCTCTAAACTATTTCTAGTGGCTTTTAATCTTTTGTTTTTAGTGATTATCTTTAAACTCATTTTGCACAGTTTATCATATTCATTATCTAAAACTAAATCATCTTTTGATGAGCTTTCGTCACTAAAGTAAGAGGATTCGGAAAGTACTTCATGTGATGCTTGAGCCAAGAGACATGTCTCGTCTTTGACCTTCCTATCATCTTCTTCACCGCTATCACTCCAAGAAACTCTAACGAATGCTCTTTGGTTCTTGTCTTTCGGTGGTTTTGGACATTCTCCAATAAGATGATTTGGATCACTACATCTAAAGCATTTTCTATCACTTTTTCCATTCTTGTCATCCCGGCTTCTTTGGAATGTCTATTTGTCATTCCGAGGTTGTCTCACAAATCTACCTATTCTCTTAAAGAACTTCTTGAAGTCTCTAACCGCCATGGTGTATTCTTCGTCTTCAGTTCCAGAAGTCGAACACACCTCATCACTAGATTCTTTCTTAGCCTTTAAAGCAAGAGATTTTCTTTCTTCCTTAGCTTTGACTATTTCATAATCTTTCTTGATGATCATCTCGTGAACTTTAAGATTCCCGATGAGTTCATCAGATAGTGACGTTAAGTCTTTTGACTATTCAATCGTCGTGACCTTTGCTCTTCATTTAGGATGTAGAGCCCTAAGAAACTTCCTAGCATAATTCTTGCTAGAATAACATTCATCAAGAGCTTTTAGACTAGTAATGATAGTATTAAATCTAGCAAAAACACTATCTATAGTTTTGTCTTCAGAAATGACGAATTATTCATATTGTTGTACCAAAAGGTGGATCTTATTATCTTTGACTTGATTATTACCTTGATGGGTGATTAACAAAGTTTTCCAAATTTCTTTTGCCATGTTACACTTGAAAATTCTTTCATATTCTTAATCTAAGCGAAAGCAATATAAAATAACCATTTTAGCTTCGTTATTTTTTGCAAGTCTCTTTTTAAGATCATCGGTTTGTTTATCAAAAGGGAAATAACCCATCTAATTATGGTTCCTAATTTTTGTACATAGGTTAAAAATCACCGTTGGTAATAATATGCCAAGATCTAGATCTTTTGTTTAAACATATGTCTCGAATTATTTTTCCAATAAATAAAACTATTACTTTCAAAAAGTGGTGGTCTTTGCATGGATCTACACTATCGGATATACACACAATCCGAATCACACAATTACAAGATAATTACAATAGAGTTTAGGACTCGTTATGGTCATTACGAGTTCCAAGTAATGCCGTTTGGCTTAACAAACGCATTGGCGGTATTCATGGACCTCATGAATCAGGTGTGCAAATTGAAATTTGGATAATTTTATATAATATTACCAAAGACGACATCCTAAAATACTCTCGTAGCAAGTAGCAAGACATGAAACGTCCTGAAGTAATCTTGGAATTACTGAAGAAGGAGGAGTTTACGGCCATAATTCCAAAGTAATGAGTTCTGATTTCAAAGTGATATTCTCATTCCGTGATTAATAGTGAAGGCATTCACGTTGATCCCGCTAAGATTGAGTCAATCAAGGATTGGGCATCGCTTAAGACTCCAACAAAAATTCGTCAATTTCTAGGTCTTTCCGGTTATTACCGGAGATTTATTGAAGGTTTCTCAAAAATCACAAAGCCTATGACCAAGTCGACTCAAAAGATTGTGAAATTTTAATGGGGAGAAAAAAAAGAGGCGGCATTTCAACAATTGAAATAGAAATTGTGTAGTACGGTAATTTTGGCATTACCCAAAGCAAGTGAAAACTTCATGGTTTACTGTGATGCTTCGCATAAGGGATTGGGTGCGGTGTTAATGCAGAAGGAAAAAGTCATAGCTTATGCATCCAGTCAACCCAAAGTTTATGAGAAGAACTACACGACTCACGACTTGGAATTAGGAGCTGTAGTGTTTGCTATAAAGATTTGGAGACACTATCTGTGAATGGCCGAAGTGTGTGGTTGATTTTCACGGATCACAAAGCTTGCAACATAACTCGATCAGAAGGAGTTAAACATGAGACAAAGCTGATGGTTGGAATTACTCAGTGATTACGATGGTGAGATTCGTTATCACCCAGGAAAGGCGAATGTGGTGGCAGATGCCTTAAGCTGAAAGGAAAGGATTAAGCCACTATGAGTTAGAGCCTTAGTTATGATAATCAATTTAAATCTTCCATCTCAAATTTTGAATGCCCAGGCTAAGGAAATGAACGAAGAAAACCTCAAGGAAGAAAACCTTTATGGAATGAACAATGAGTTTGAGATTCGTCCTGATGGAACACTCCGCATTAAGAATGGAGTTGGTTACCACGTTTTGGAGGACTAAGAGACTTGATCATGAATGAGTCACACAAGTCTAAATAATCTATCCACCCTGGATCAAATAAGATGTATCATGATTTTAAGAAGTTATATTAGTGGCCTAATATGAAAGCAGAAATCGCCACCTATGTCGGTAAGTGTCTGACGTGTGCAAATTAAGGTTGAATACTAGAAGCCATCCGGCTTACTGGTACAACCTGAAATTCTCCAGTGTAAGTGGGAAAAGATTACAATGTACTTCGTTACCAAACTGCCAAAGACATCAAATGGTTATGACACGATTTGGGTAATCGTTGATCGCCTTACTAAGTTTGCTCATCTTCTGCCAATGAAGGAAACAGATTTAATAGAGAGACTGACGAGCCTATACTTGAAAGAAGTTTTCTCTCGGCATGAAGTGCCAATTTCAATCATTTCAGATAGAGATAGCAGATTCACATCGTATTTCTGGCAGTCGCTCCAGAAAACTTTGGGAACTCAACTGGATATTTTTTTTTTGGGTAAAGGGGAATCCAAACCCCGGTAAAAAATATATTCCCAAAAACCGATAAGACCAATGGAATGTAGCTGCAATGCTACATTAACCTTAAGCAAACGCTTGAAAAGCCACTAAATCATATGACATGCCATATGATTATCACCTATTACAAAGAAACCAATAACACCAATAGGAAAAAACCACCTAATGGTACATAAACAAAAAAGACAATAACAAAACATAATTAAATGGTCTTGAGACTGCCTCCACGATCATCCAAAGTGATCACCTCATCAACATCACTATCACTCTCATTAAGCACACTTCGAGAATGCTGCCAAGAATTAGGATCCTTCCAATCACAATCCTCATCCTCATTTAGCGCACTAAATGAATTCACTAAAGGAACACTTTTCAGCTGATCTCCTGTAGAAGACGGCATAGAACCACCCACACTACTAGTACTTGCAACGTTAGACTTAGGATCAGAATTATTAGACGTATTACCTTTTTCAACCCGACGATAATGTAACTGAAGAGATGGTTTATTAAGAACCACCCCGTCCACCTGCTTCTGGTGCTTATTCTGCTTTCTTTTCTTCTTCTTTTTGACAACTTCAAAACCATCATCAGCCGTGTCGTTAGGACTAAGGCCAGTAGTGTTAATCTTACTACCGACCTCAATTCCATCATTTGCAATATCAGTAGCCACTACTTTAGGAAGCTTAGGGCACCTATCATCCGTATGATCAAAAATTAGACATGTAGGGCACCTCGGGGCTTCTATTTCATACTCCAATGCGAATATATGACTAATATTGACCCTTATCCTTTCAACGAGGAAATAGCAATCACAAATCTTCCTAGACTGTCATCACCGAAACCTACAATAAAAGCACGAGCATACGCACTATGACCCCATAGTAGCAAGCACATATTACTACGGAATTACGGACAGCCAAATGTTTCCCAACTTGAGTGGTAATGAGACTAAGTCCCACTTCTGAATATGCAACAATAGGAACATGGTGAAACTTTACCCACACCGGAACCTTCTTGATCTCCGCCTTAAATAAATCAGAATCTGGAGACCAAACATTCAAGATCAATGGCACCATCTTAATTAGCCACGGACCATTTTCCAACACTCTATCCATGCTTTCCTTAGTTTCAAATTGGAACAAAAAGAATTCTCCATGAAGTTGAACTCGTTTCACTCCAAATTTTGCCCATACATTCTTGACATAATTCTCCACCAACCGAAACGCCAAACGCTTCCCAACAAAATACCCATACAAAGTATTTTTATTCCCCTTCAACCGTGAACTACCCTCTTTAAAAGAATAAACAAGTGGAGTAGTTACGCTGAGCACTTCACTTGTTCATCATTCCTAAGCTTTATAATTTGCACAACCTTATTCTGATTAGGCTTTAAAACCAAGGCAAAAGACGTAGTTACCTGAGGCCCAGCTTCTTGTTTTGCAACAGAATTAGAATCACTCGCATCAATGGACGTATCACCAGTGTTCAGAATCTTCTTACCAACATTACAATCATTAACCAAAGGGCTTGGAATACTTTGCTTATGTTGCGACGATTCAACAGCAGAAGCATTAATCGAACCAGCAGCATCCATCCGACTAGGGGATGCATAATCCGTTTCGACCACCCAAACCATGGTAGACGAATTCATTGATACCTTCCTTGCCTCCTTAATAGGTGATTGATTCGATTTTTTCAGAATCGATTTAATAGGTTTAGCATTCGATTGAATCAGGGTAGCATCCCTAATCTCTCGTGATCTCCTCATGCGTTCTAGTAGGCTTTCACCCACACCATCCATCTTATTCATATTAGTTGTATTTTCCATCTCTCTAAATCAAATTAACCCTAGAATACAGTAGCCGCCAAACAATGGAATCCCAATCGTCGCATAAACGAAACCCTAATTAGGGTTTCGAAACCAAACGCGTATCACCTTTCAGTCGACCATAGCGTCGCCAATCATTAGATCCAAAACAATATAATATCGATCAAGAAAAAAACCCTAAAGACACGCATAAAAAACAAACCCTAACCAATCGGTTTTAAAAGAAAGACAATCGACTTATACTAAGTGATTGGAATCAAGAAAAATCGATCAAGAGAAAAGGATCTGTGAAATCGCCATGTCTAGAGAGAGAATAGGATTTTTTTCAGGGCATGGTTTAACTCTCAACTGGATATGAGCACTGCTTATCATCCACAAATCAACGATCAGAGTGAAAGGGCCATTTAAACGCTAGAAGACATGTTACGCGCTTGCGTGATTGACTTTGGGAAAGGATAGGATAGACATCTACCCATAGTGGAATTACAGTACAACAATAGTTATCACATGAGCATTAAGGGTGCATCGTTTGAGGCACTGTACGGTCGTAAGTGTCGATCGCCTGTCTGCTGGACTGAGGTTGGAGATAGCCAACTCACTGGACCAGAGATAATTCATGAAACAACCAAGAAAATCATCCAAATCAAGAACCTAATTCGAGCCGCTCGTGATCGCAAAAAGAGTTACGCCAACGTGAGGCGTAAACCTCTAGAGTTCCAAGTTAGAGATAAGGTCATGCTAAAAGTTTCACCTTGGAAATGGGTGATATGTTTTGGCAACCGGGGAAGCTGAACCAGCGAATACATTAGACGGTTTAACGTGCTATCTAAAAGTGGACCTCGTTGCTTATAGACTTGAACTTTCCCAAACAACCAAAAAACTAAAAATCCCAGGGGTTCATAGCACATTCCACGTGTCAAACCCAAAAAAAAAAAAAAAAATGAGTATTTGTCTGACAGACACTTGTCCATTCCGTTAGATAAATCCAATTAACGACAAGTGCTTCATTTATCGACGAACCGTAGATATAATGGACCAGAAGTACAAGCAAATGAAACAAAGTCGTCATTCCTATCGTCCAAGGTACGATGGAATTCAAAAGAGAGAGGCACTAATTTACTTCGGAACCGCGAAGACCAATATTTGGAAGAAATAATCCGCACATATATTCGTCGACAACCGTTACCTCCAACAATACCACTATAGAGCTTCGGGACGAAGCACTCTTAATGGGCAAAGACTGTTGAGAACCGACAAATTTCACAGGTTAATATTTTAGAATCACTCACTTAAATGAGCCCAAAAAATTCCACTTTTTTAGCGATTTTTTTTTCCAAATTTATTTTGCGTGATTTTGCGACTCGCGAGTCCATAGAAATGTTTCCACGGGTCCTGTTTTTGGCGCGATTTTTGTGTTTTTTACTCAAAAAAATTCAAAAACCATGCAAAAACAAAAAGTCGCTCTTTCAGGCAGCCTTTTTTTAGAAGTTCTACCTAAATGGCCTATTAGTTGGAATTTAGGGATCTGCTCGACCTATTTAAGAAAATGGCCAAATATTTTATTGTTAACTTGCACTTATTCTACTTTTCATATAATTTACGATATTCCATTTAACTAAAATCGGAAGTTGCCCCGCTATATTGTAAGAATGTCTTCAGGCGTACTTCGACTTTGGACCTTAATTATATCAACGACATGACCTCCGATCATGGTCATTTACGGTGTTACATAGTCAAGTAACTAGCGTTTCGTAATGCGTTTTTTAGCGTTTTCGTGCATGCATGTAACTCCCGTAAATTCACTAACCCTTTGCATGAAAACCATAATATCATATCATGTACTCATTAAATGTAAAATTATGAATTTTCATTCCCCCTCCTAGCTCTAAAATTTCGGTACACATTTAAATAAATATGGGAGCATCTTTTTGAAAGTTTACTTGCACATGATATGTAAGAATGAGAAAATGACTTCCCTATATGTCACTTTCATGCATGAATATTTGCAAGACAAGTGCATGTGAACTTGTAAGTCATTTGACCATCTTTGACTAATCTTGACCAAATAACCTAACCATGACCCATGTGTGTGTAGCTAGTTCACAAAATGACTCAAACCTTTCCCCTTTGGCTCTATCTTACACGACACACGCACACACACACACACACACACACACACTAGTTTAGTGTATGTGTCTTGACTAGTCAACTAAAAAGAGAAGCCTCAAACCCTAATCCTTCCCTTTTTATACTTCTCATTCTCACACACTACGTTATCATCTCAATTGTCAACAATTTTTTTTCGTCAAGTCCTCTCCTTCCACCTCTCCTTGAAGTCATGGACTCACACATGCTCACCTCAGCTTCCAATTACTCTTATTCAAGCAATTTCAAGATAAGGGTTTACTCCTAAGGCTATTCAAGGTGTTCATTAGAAAGGAGTTTGGGATAAAGATCTAGTTAAGTTACATACGTAATTAGGGTTACAAAACGTATTTAGGGTTTTACTCAAGATCTTGTGTGGTTGGGTTTTTATAGGATCAAGGGTTTATTCATTGTCTTCTTCTTCACTTGTAAGCTTTTCTTGATTTTTTCTTCTTTGGTTTTGTTACATATTGATTCATTTTAAGCATCTTCATCTTAAAACTAGTATCACCTAAATGTTTGTGTCATAATTTCATAAAATAGAACACGTTGGATATAGATGATGAATATGGTTTTGTTGTTTCTTGCATTAGGAATGTTATTGTGAAGTATTTAGTATAGATTTATGTCTAAAACAATGTCGGCAAATTCGGTACTATGAAGTTGTAACAATTGGAGTGGAAGAGGACTAGGTTAAATAAAAGGTGTTGCTATTAGTTGCGGAAAAATTTTTGTAAAGTGTTTTGGTAAAATTAGATTATGTCTGAAATTATTAAGATGGTTAAAGGGTCGTGTACAATCCTTTTGAACAGCCAAAACTAAAAAAAATAATTGGGGTTAGTATACATTAATACCTGCGCGTGGATTATAAAGAACGTCAAAATCCCGACTATAAAACGAGTGAGATGAATGTCCTTTTGGAGTTCTGGCGAAACACTGATAATATTAAACACTTCAAACAGTGTCGGACACGATCTATGTTACAAGATTTATAAAATTGTATTTTTTGACCCATTTCAGGTCTGAGTCGGCCAAAACTTATAAAAGAAAAGTTGTAGATTGTGATTTTTTTCTTCAAACCTAGCTTTCGTTCAACCGTAAGTCCTTAAAACAAAGAAGATATGCTCTATCAAAGTCGAACTAAATCTGGGAATTTTATAAGGGTAAAAGTGAGATGTTTGGATATTAAAAATGGGTTTTCAGAAGTTTCCGGGTCTGTTTGAGCTATAAAATCCTTAGCGAATAATATAGTAACACTTATATATTATTTAGGCGCGTTAGAAACTTTCTAAAATTTTTATTAGGTTAACGTTAGAGGATTTATTAATGATGGAAACTTTAAAATAACTGTAAAGTATATAATGGTGAAATAAAAGCGGCAACTAGACTTTCAAGGTCACTTAGCGTGTTTGAGGCGAAATATAAATTTAATGGAAATATTTAGATAACGGATAATGTACGGGTGATATTAACTTTCTAAAAACTTCATATGCGTCGTTTTTAATAGTAATTGCACCTAAGACGTGCTATTATTTAATTACGTCGCGTTTAGGATTCTGTGCTAGTAGTACGTTTCGTTGATTATTTCTCTACTCATCGTTTTGCTTAATGTGAGTTTATAGCCATACGTTTTACTCGTTTTTACGTTTACTTTACAAATATTGGGGTGAGAAACATTGCTCATTTTTACGTTTGACGCAAGTACTTTACTTTTACATGATATGGTTTGCCTAAGTACGGGGGGGGGGGGGGGGGGGGGGGGGGGGGGGGGTGGGGGGGGGGGTGGGGGGGGGGGGGGGTAACCACTATTTGCCCACTATCATGAACCGTTAATTACGCGTTGTAAGCACGAGTGTTATAAATAGATCTATTGGGATTGACATCCTTGTATGGGTATTGGTCATTCTTATCTGAATTAGAGGTTCTGATCAAACAGACGTATCCCGTGTCGGTATATTAGGTGGCTTCTGGTTGGTCACCTATGCGAGCACTATATTTTGCATTAAATTGCATACGTACGTCATAGCTTCGATGTCATGAGCTTAGCGCGATCGTAATTACTTTTGACGGTAATTGTATATGTTCATACGTTTATAAATCTTGCGGTCCATATTTAATGCTTTACTTAAACCTATGAACTCACCAACATTATTGTTGACGTTTTTAAGCATTGCTTAACTCATTGGGACTACTTGATGTGCTATTTGAAGTCTTCATGCATCTGGCTCCTTTTTTCATGGGAATCACTCATTTATACCCGTTGTAGTTTTATCAACTTTGAATATTTTGAATTATTGTAAAACTTTGTTTATCTAATTTAATACAACGAGGTATTATTTTAAAAACGTCCATATAGTGGTCGTTCTCTTGTACTTTGAGCTAGTTTATTTATGAGATCACTCCCCAGTTACCTATTCCGCTGCGACCACTTCGGGGGTGTGACATAATATCCTTGTCTCGGCGCGTTTGCTATTGCTGACCGTGGTCCAGAATGCATTCCGCAGGCCCCCATATGCATTTCTTAGATAACATAGTTCACCTGTAGCGTGCCCACACACCTCACCATGGGGACTAAGTATGATTTTTTAAAGAGCACCCCATCTTCCATTACGTAGTGATGAATTTTTACCCGCAAACAACGTGCCTCGTTCTTGTCTTTCGGCCAATATCCCTTCCTCCAAACATTCGATGATCGAGGTCATCTAATTATCCCCCTTCTCTTAAACAACAGTGTTGATCTCCTTCATTTCAGTAGATCGTTTGTTAAGCACTTAGACTAGGATTTCCTTAGTCAGATGATTAAAGGCGACCGACGCGAGTTTACTGAGCACGTTGGCCTTTTGGTTTTGGTTTCTTTGGATGTTTTGATGGAGAATGATTTGAAGTAGGGAATGTATTCCTTTGCTTTGGCCAGGTATTTTATCATGATGTCACTGTTTGCCACATAACTTATGTTGATCTGGCTTGCTACTAGCTTAGAATCAACCTTTGCTTCTAAACTTGCACCTTCATCCTTCTTGCTATCTCAACCCTGTTTAGTGCTTCGTATTCCGCCTCGTTATTGGTGCTGACAAATGTGAAATAGAGGGCATATGTATATTCGACACTGCTAGGATCGATCAGGACCAGACCTGCTTCGGATCCTTTTAAACTAGACGCCCCATCTGTGAATAAAGTCCATTTCTCTTTTAACATCCCTCACTGGCACCACTTATTGTGATCCGAAGTAGGATTCCGTGTTAGTTCCTCATTTGGAGTTTCAGATAGAAATCGGCGAACACTTGACCCATCATCTCATACCGTGGTTTAAATGAGATTGTTTATATTCCCCAATTCTACGCAAATTTTTCTAATTACCCGAATGCTTCACTTTTGCTGAGAACTGTTTATTGGATGCTACCAAGTGATAACCTTTACAAATTGGCCCTCAAAATAACACCTCAAACCTCTAGTCTGAGTGAAGCAAATAAACGTGCCAACTTCTCCATAGAAGCATAATTTCTTTCTTCCTCATTCAACGTTAAGGCTTACATCGTAAATGGGGTACTGTTTCCCCTTCTAAGTCAATCATAAGATGACACATACCGCTTCTTTTGATACTCCAATATTGCATATAAAGTTTCTTTCGGCAAAGGCGGGGCCAAATATAGAAGGTCTAATATAAGTGATTGTGTTGTAGTAAGGTTTGTGATTTTATTATTTCAAGTTTTAAATTTATATTTTGCCGACTCAACCAAAAACAACACTTTAACGGAGAAAGTACCTGATCGGTGGTAGTTTCGTGGTAAGTAGGATGTTGATCACTAAGAGCGAGAACTAATCTTTCAGTTTATTAATATTTTGGTTATCTAAACTAAGTTAATATATTCTAATGTTAAACCTATGCTAAAACCTTTGGTTAATCTAATCAAACGATAAGAGGGGTTTTCAGCCTATAGTACTGGCATCAAGTATTTGTGGTAAACAAAAATTAACTTAAGATCAACTAGATAATAATAGGAGATTAAGCAATGGAGAATAATCAAACCAAACTTCAATCTTCATAATAATTGGTGTAATACCCAAATGTATTAGGCCTTCAAACAACATAATCAATACAAGAGTAATAATTTAGCCAAGGAAAACAACCGATTAACGAATGATACCAAAACTAAACATATTCAAGAGTAATAGGAAGATTACAAGTTGTTTTCCAATGGAATTAATACGTGCAAGACCTCTTCTACTCTTCATCTCCTCTAAAATCGAGAATTTTATGGTTTAGGTATCAAAAATACGATTTAGCACATTTAAAACTCGTTTTTGATTTTTCTATTTATAAGGTCATGAGACAGGCACTACGGCGTATCGAAGGCTTTGAAACGTCGTATTGGGGGTTTCTTGAGAAGAAGACCACGTACAATATCTTCAAAATATTTTATTTCCATAGCTTGAATATATTGTAATGTACTTCCGTGATACGAGTTGTATAGACCTAGTTTTTCCTTCGTGGTCATTTGGAAGTGCAGGCACAGATACGAGTATCTTCCTTGCGATACGGCGTATTGGGTGTCAAAACAATAATCGTCAAATGTCTTCGTTTAAGCTCCAGAATGCGTGCATTTTTGCTAATCTCACCAAGCACATTCCTTAAATAATGCATTCCTCAAATAAAATGATTGAATCAACAATTATTTTGCTATACTTAATAAAATGGTTATATTCATGGATAAATTAGATGCTATAAAAGTGACGCTATTATGATCTATACAAGTAAACACAACCAACACCACACAAAAGTAGGAAGAATGAAAACACTCAAATCACTCAACATGTAACTAATTTACTCAATTGCTCGGTCGTGACGAGTCTTCTATCATAGGCTTGGCAAGGATACACATCTCCACCACTAGAGCTAAGGAGTAACAAGTTTATAAAGGTAAAATGGGTTTTTTATAAGGCTTAGGGTTGATCATTCTACAATCTTTCACCAAAAGTACCACACTAACAAGGCAGTGGAAGCACATATACATGGCCGTAATGACAGAATAGAAATGTGTGTTCGATCACATCCTCATTCGAGTATAACCAAAGGTTAGGATGAAGAATGATATAGGGTAGGGATCTTCTAACTTTCACCAATAGTAATAAACCAACAAGGCAGCTGAATCATGCATACATGGCCGTAACAACGGAATAGACATGCATGTTCGATCACATCCTTATTCGCGTAAAACCCATGGTTAATGATTAGGAAAGGGAAATATATTTTTTGTTAAATAAAAATTGTGAAACAAATAGACTAAGTCCAAAACAAATAAGGCACAAGTTGCTAGACACTTTTTCTCGACCGTTACCATGAAAAAGACACAACTATTTACAAACGTCTTGATCATAGATCAAAAACAACAACCTAAGTTGGCGTTCTCGTAACGGTCAACTTCTCAATCATCCCATACTTTACATACTTTTACAAGACAAGTGGCGATATCTACCACTTTATACAAAACTTTACATCATTAACTTATAAGACGTATCAACGAATAATCGATCCTTGATATAATTCCTTCGGTCTAAGCTTTTGCGAAATGATTATCTTCGAACTTTCCTCCTCTTTTGTTGCAATTTTTTCTAATTTTTTCATTTTTTTATACGAACTACGAAACTCGATGTAATTTCACCATCTTCACGATCATAATAACTCTAGATAATTCCTTCGATAATTCTTCATTCTTTGGACGTACCAATAAT
>BQNB010146649.1:0-13803 GCA_026074375.1 Tanacetum coccineum
ATGAGTAATATACCGAAACACAATATCGAAGGTAATTTTAACATAATTAAAAAAAATATGACACATACCGACGAAAACTAAGTATTTATAGCGTTTCATGGATAGGAATTTGTATGACTAGCACAAAAACCCTTAAAAGTTTACTCCAAAAATGTGAGGTTCGCCTTTAGATGTATAAGAACTTGGGAATCCATTTTTGATACCCAAGATAATTTTACCTTTATCTGTTTTTAGTTAATTATTATTTAATCCAAGTTAACTATTCGAGTACTAATGAGGTGTTATTTTATACACCTTTTCGGGGTCGTTTAACCCTCTAAATCATGCATTTATGCCCAAAATAGGTACTTAATTGTTCCTTTTAAGGTATTTAGCATTTGGAAGGCATTTGAAAGAAATACACGTGACTTGGGCTCATTTGGAGAAGAAATGGACAAGACTACGGACCAACACCAAGACTCTTAAAGATTTGTGCTCACAAAGCCTGGAGGCGGCGTCACCAACTCTACATGACGTTGTCACAACCCACTTAGTGACGGTGTCACAACATTTCATGACGGCGTCAACACGCACCGACTCGCACGCAGATCTAGAAGATTCTACTCGCGACGGCGTCACGATTAAAACGCGACGCCGTCACAGAGATTTATCTATATATATTAATCCGTTTTTAGGGTTTTAAGTGTGTAACTTTAGAGTAAAAGAAAGGGATGAACCCTAGTTCGTTTAGCAGCTGTTAGGGACGATTTTAGGGCCTCAAAACCCTATTGTACTTCCTTCAAATCATGTTTTAATCAAGTAAGACTATCTTAATCATTCAATATGTCTTGTTGTGTGATTCTTATATGTTTGTGCTTTATCTTTAACATGCTTGGCTAAACCTTTTATTGTGTTCATTTATGATTGTATGAAACCTAGAATGTAGATCTTGGTAATGTTGCTTCTTGTGATGAATATTCATGTTAGGTCTTATAAAACCAGCTTTTGTCTGTATCGTTGTTGATATGTCTAGGAAAACATGATTGTGTAGAAGGGATACCATCGGGTAACAGTCTTCATACTACCTTGCCCTTTAATATGGTTGATCCACTCTTAATATATTTCACATGCATTTAATATACTCTTGGGGGCCGGGTAATAGTCTTCATACTACCTTACTTTGTGTTTTGCCTCAACAGAATATTAAATAGACGTCAGGTTCGTGTAATTCGTTCATGACTTAGGAAATAGTTACATAGATCATCACAAGTGTGACAAAGCAACAACACTAGGAGAAGCAATCTAGGAAGCAATACATGATTAAATGAACACAATCTTTTATTATATTGTTATTACCAGTAGCATAGTTTATATTTAGTTTAATAGCTAAAACCAACTAATCTCTCAAATATATGATTTTGCCTGCTTTCCTATAAACATAAAAATGTAAAAATAATCTTCTCTCAACCCTTAGAATTCTTTTAGACCATGATTAATCCTTCCCAACCTATTCCCCTAGAGAACGATAACAACCCCTGAGTCTTGTCTATACTACTACTACAACGGTTAGGTACTCTGCCTAGGGAGTTGTAAAACTTCTTGTAGAAGTCCCTTACGACAACTGCATCAAATTGTTTAGTGATTTTGACAGTGAGATTTGTTACCATCCGAGAAAGGTGAATGTAGTGGCTGATGCATTAAGTAGAAAGGAGAGAGTGAAACCAAGACGTGTACGTGCAATGTCCATGACTATTAGTCAATTGTTAAGGACAAGATATTAGCTGCTCAAGGTGAGGTGTCCAAGGTAGAGAACGCGACAGCAAAAATACTACATGGCTTGGACCAACTAATGGAAAGGAAGGAAGATGCAAGTATGTATTTTATATGGGTTCTAATAATAGGTGATGTAAGGACATTAACTATGGACGAGGCTCATGCATCAAGGTACTTGGTACATCCAGGAGCAGATAAGACATACTATGACCTTAAAGATATGTATGGTGGCCATGTATGAAGTAGGATATTTCTACCTATGTTAGTAATTGTTTGACTTGTTTAAAGGTGAATGCTGAAACATAAAATACCTTCGGGTTTATTGCAACGGCTAGAGATACCTGAGTGGAAATAGGATAGAATAAATATGGGCTTTATTACAAGGTTGCCAAGATAAAGTAGTGGGTATGATATGAATTGGGTAATAGTCAATAGACTAACTAAGTCATCCTATTTTCTAGCAATACGAGAAGATTACAAGATGGAGAAGTTAGCAAGGCTATATATTAATGAGATAGTAGCAGGGCATGGAGTGCCCGTGTCAATCATCTCAGATCGTGATGGAAGATTTACTTTAAGGGTTTTGTAAAATATTACAAAAAAGCCTTAGGGACGCGAATGAATACGGCTTATCATCCTCAGACGGATGGACAAAGTGAGCGTACAAATTAGACATTACAGGATATGTTAAGAGCGTGTGTGATCGACTTTGGTAGCAGTTGGGATGTTCACCTACCGTTAACTGAATTTTCTTATAATAATAGTTATCATTCGAGTATTCGATGTGCTCCGTTTAAAGCACTGTATAGAAGGAAATGTAGGTCGCCCGTTCTATGGGCTGAAATTGGAGAAAGCAAGTTGATTGGACCAGAATTGGTGCAAGAGACGACTGATAAGGTAGTCTTCATAAAGGAAAGATCAAAGCGATAAGAGATTGTCAAAAGATCTATGTTGATAATAGGCGCAAGCCACTAGAGTTTGAGGTTGGGAATCAAGTGTTACTAAAAGTGTCGTCTTGGAAAGGCATGATATGTTTTGGAAAGAAAGGTAAGTTGGCACCGAGGTATGTAGGACCATTTGAAATCCTTGAAAGGATTAGCCCTGTGGCTTATCGATTAGGATTGCCTGAGGAATTAAGTAGCGTACAAGACACATTTCATGTGTCGAATTTGAAGAAGTGTCTGGCGGATGCAAATCTGCATGTGCCACTAGACGAGATTAAGGTTGACAAAACCCTTTGTTTTGTTGAGGAACCCATAGAAATTATGGATTGTAAGGTTAAGAGTTTGAAACGTAGTAAGATTCCAATCGTTAAAGTTCGTTGGAATTCAAAGCGTGGCCTTGAGTTTACATGGGAACGTGAGGATGTCATAGAAAGCTAAGTATCCCTTGTTTGTTATGTTGACATGTGTTTGTTGAACCTACTAGTTAAAAATTTCAGGACGAATTTCCTTAAGGAAGGTGTTTATTATGACAACCGTTGACTTTTGAGCATTGTTAGTCAAAACCGATTAGAGTTTTGACTAATGTATTTATAATGTGTTAATAAATTGTGTGCTTATGTGATCTGATATGAGATATTTGATATAATATCGTGAGCGTTTCAACTATTAGGTGATTGAGTTGTGGTTTTGGAGCTATTTTCATTTTGTTACAATTGTGACAATTGGAAATGATAGCATGATTATGCTTATCATGGTTATTTTGGGCGAATAATTATAGTATGAGCGTTAAGAGAATATAACGTATTCTTAAGATTGAATTAAGTCTAGTAATTAAATTAATTAAGCATTAGTATTTTTAATTTAGGAAAGTAATTTCTGAAATGAAATTTATAGATAGTAAGTTTAAAATTAGTTTTTATTTAAAAGGTTTATTAAATTAATAAAGGGTTTTTATAAAAATAACAAAATAAGGGTAAATATACATTTAATAATAATTAATAAAAAATAAAAAAAATTAATGGGGGTGTTTGTTCAGCCAGTTATTAAAAAAAGGAAAAAAAACAATTTGAGTGTAATTAGGAAACTAGGTACTATAAATACAAAACTAAGAAAACCCTAAATTACTTTTTCTCTCCCTTTATTCTTTTTGGCCGGTCAAACCCCATCAAGAAAGGAAAAAATTTATCAAAAACCAAGGTGGTGATTCAAGTGTAATTGGGTGAAAGGTTTAGGTATAATTTTAGTTACGTTCTTGTTTAAATATTTATAATTATGTAACTTTAATTGATGGATAAATTAGGGTTTATAATTTTCTGTAAATTAATGATATAAAACTATATGGGTGTGTTCGGGAATAGATTTAGAGCATGTTGGTGTAAACGGTTTAGATTAGAACGCGTTAATTCGAAAGTTAGGGTTTGGCAAAATTTTAGGTCATGTTAATCGAATGATATCTCATTGATAAAAATGAGTTTTGGTATGAATATTGTTGGGAATTAAAAGTCTTCATACTTAGTACTGCCAGCCAATATTTAGTATTGCTTTCAATTAGCAACCATGCTATACTAACCATTTTAGTAACTGCTAGAGAAGTTTAGTACAATGACAGTACTTCGCGCTTAAGAATGCTAAAGACTTAAGAACTAGCTGAATACGATCTAAGACTACTAAAGCAGATAAGAAGACGTGTCAAGTGATTTGTAGTTGACTTATTCAGTGTAAACTTATAAAGTTAAAAGATAGGTATAAGATTAGAAAATAGAAGATTTGTAGTTATCTTGTAAAGGACTCCTTAGTGTATAAAAGGAGATCCTAGGTTATGGTGTTTCATATATACATTTTGATATATAGCTTCAAGGTTGTAAACCCTAGTACTACACAGATTACTCCGTATATTGGATAATAAAATATTGGAGCTTTTTCAAGTAATATCATTGTTTCAACATTTACCTGTTTTTAATATTCTTCTAAGTATTAAAGAGTAGATTCCGCATACTCTTTAGTATTCACAAAGTTTCTACCATAGTTGTTTTGGATTTATCCAAAGTAACTTAACCTTTACAAGCTAAGGAATCGATCTTAAGTTGGGATCAACAAATATTATGCCTAAATTGAAGTTCAGATAGTCTAGTTTTCAAAAAGTCTAGCCCCGAAAGGTTTTGAGGTCGGAAAGTTAGTCAAATAATTTTTTCAAGAAAAGTTATCGAAACAGTAAATTCGGGTCAGATTTGGGTCTGATTTCGGGGAGTAAAACCCCTACTTATAAGTTGAGTCAAGGCTTGAAAAAAATTAGATATCACATTTTATGTGTCTATTAACTTCAGCTCAAATAAAAAGTCCTAAAACATTGTCTAAGTATTTTTAGAAAAATCAAACTTTTTGGTGTGCGTTCAGATTCGAATTTGAGTAATTTGTGATGTTGAATTTTTATAAATTAGTTTGGCTCAATATTATTTTTTCTAAAAAATCACAGTAGTTCATAACCCATTGGGAAGGTAAGAAATGAAAGGGAAAAGCTAATTTGATGATTTAATATTTTATTTGTGGTCATAAAGTGACTACAAAATTCTGCCGAAAAACTAGAAAACTTGGATAAGTGAATTAGGGGTATGAGGGTATAAGTCAGATATGAAAAGTGTGGTAAAAGGCTTATATTCATAATATGAACATAGAAGTCCATCAATAAATTGTTATATCGTCTTGGGCATTTAGCCTAATCGCGTGTAACACGTATTTTATTTATGTTTAGTTGATTTCAAGGAGTTCATGAAGTAGTTGTGCATCAGGTGAGTTTTATAGTCCTATTTTTCTGTTTTTATTAGGATGGAAATGATACAAAATATGTTTGAAATGTTTTATCACTGTGATTATATGTTTTAAATTATGTATGGACATTACATGACTATTATATGACTATGTGATACATGTGTTATTTGGGATCGGATGAGTACACATACTCAGTGTGATTTATGATATTGATTTGTGATCGGATGAGTATGCCTACTCAGTGGGTTCGGATGAGTAAGCATACTCAGTGGGATCGGATGAGTACGCATACTCAGTGGGGTCAGATGGGTACTCCTACCCAATGTGATATGTTGTGTGGTACATTCTGGGTGAGCTTGGTTGCTTATAGTGCTAGCTATTCTAAGCCCGAATGTGGAATTTAGTATGTGATTATGTTGATTTGATTTTGGTTGCATGCTAACATAGGTTCATGGTAGTTCATTATTGTCCTACCTTGTTTTGATAATCACAGTAAAAGCGAGTATTATTGCGTGTCTAAAACCTATGACTCTCACCAATATTATTGTTAACATTTTAAGCATCATTTTCAGGTGAGCATAGCGAAGTTAAGGACGTTAAGATTCGTGGCTAGAGAGACCTTAGGAATAGCATGATGGAGTCCTCTTTTCCGGAGCCTTCATTGCATATTTTTCGTACTTTAGCTATTTTGATTTGTTGTGATGTTTAGTTTGGATTTATTTTTGATGTCTATGTATTGTGTGTGCGATTAACCTTAATACAAGACCCCTCTTGTGTTTGGTATCGTCATAACACTTTAATTTCAATATAATGCATTTAGACATTCTCTATTGTTGACATCAATGTGTTGTGATGATACCCATAACGTATGCCTCGTGTTTCCGCCTTGGCGGGGTATGACAACACAAATGTGGAAAATGCAACATCATTGGTAACTAATACATACCATTTTTATGTTTAACATCTTCTTATGTTAACATGTGACTTTTGCTTGAACCAAGGTTTTACCTTTTCCTTTTCTTTTGAGCTATACACGGCAAGAACCACAACTAAGGAGAAGCAATCCCAAATATAGTTAACTAGTCACATTATAGCAAGAAATGAGATCTAAGCTTTACCTAAACTACTCTTATATATAGAAAAACACTTAACACACTTCATACCTCACAAAACAAATTAAAAACTTCATTCTTTCATTCTTTTTGAGTCTCGGCAGCAAACACAAACACACACAAGTGTGTAATCAAGTTTTGGGTTAACAAATTTCAAGTATATTCAAGCAGGTTTAAAGGGTTTAGGTAGTTATCAAACAATTGGGGTTTGACTTATGCTTTAGTGTTATTATTCTCACCATATCATCTTCATCAAGATCCGTTTCATTTTCAATCTTACTTTCATAATATTTACTTCCATATGGTTATTTTACATACAAGATATACCACCACTTAGTTTGTATTTTAACAAGTTATCAAGAATATCAAGAAATATATATAAACATGTTAATACTTACATGGATGAAATATAATTAGTAAACATGTTAGGACTTTAGAAAATAATTATTTTGGTATACTACATGTGCTAGTAAAATTATTAGGCTAGTTGTTCAATCATTTATTCATAAACTAGTTTATATAGTTTTGCAATTTATTCATGTTCTTAGCATTTATTTATATAATTGTGATGAGGTGGATGAGACTAGGTTAGTGATGTTGTTGTTGTTGAAGGATGTTGTTGTGGTAAAAATTAAAAGATTTATAGTGTTAAAGTGTAGTGAAAATCCCAAACTAGAAACATATATATATATATATATATATATATATATATATATATATATATATATATATATATATATATATATATATATATATATATATATTAATATATAAAAATTTATAAATATATATATATATATAGATATTGATATATATATAAATGGGTGTATATATATATATATATATATATATATATATATATATATATATATATAAATAAAATATATATATATATATATATATATATATCTATATATATATATATATATCTATATATAATATATATATATATATATTAACACAACATTAAAAACAGCCAACAAATTATTGTTTTGGCATAGACCCTCGAACAAAATTGAACCTTTAAAATAGTGATAGTACGTTTACATACAATTTTCGTGCGTATAAAGAACTCGAAAAAAGATTGAAAACGAAGGAGAGATATGAATATTTTAAAAGTTTACCCGGCACTACTATTAATTTGAGACTAGCTTTTTATAAGATGTATAAACCTGAGCATTTTTATTTTGTGTTTTGAGGCTTTCAGGTCCTGAACCGGCTTAAGTAAAAAACTAAACTGTTGCTCGATTGATATATGTGTTATAAGATTGCGAGTTCAAAGCTTAAAAGTGTATAAAAGTGAATAATATCGTCATTAAAACAAACAACTTTATATATAAATTCTTGCACACTTTTTTATAAAATAGTATACTCTTGACTGGATTTTAATTGGTGTTTACGAGTGTTTTCGGATCCGTTTGGACTATAAAAACCTTAAGAAATAATAGTACAATATTTATATGATATTAATACGCCTTTTAAAACTTTATATATATTATTTATGAATTTATTTAAACTATATATTTTGACACTTTAGAAATAATAAAAATAGTGGATCGAGCGTAAGTGACTATAATCGATTTTCGAACTAATAGAATATTTTTACAAGTGTATATACTTAGACATTAAACGACGAACATAACGTAAATATTATTTTAACTTATAGATGCTTGACGTAACTGATGTGCATTGGAGTCCAAATTTTTCAAGATTACTTTTTCAAACAACTCATGTAGAGGTCGTTCTCTCGTATCTTGTGCTGCTGTATTCATGAAGTAACACTCCCAGTCATATTCCGTTGTGACCCATTTTGGGGATGTTACAGATTGGTATCTAGAGCCAAGGTTATAGAGAACTAGGTTTCATATTTTACCTAGACTATAACCGTAATCATAAATATTGCATCGCATAAAAATTTTTCATTTGCATACACACTACTTGCTTACACTACTTGTTTACATGACTTATATCTGTGTTTACCTTCCTTTATGTATATTTTACACATATTTTATATAAAGGTTATTGATATAAATACTATAACTTTTCTTAAGACATTGTGTATGACACGATGGTCTTTGAAACTTTTTCATGACTTTACGTAATACCGTCTTTCATAATATTGAAACTTGTCACGGTCCGCCTATCCCACTAGTTACCTTACCATTCAACTCCGAGTTTGAACACCTGTCTCATACAGTTGAAACACCTACGCCATCTTACGACCCATTGTCTGGAAGCATGCCGACTAATTCAAACACGACTTTTTGAACTCGACTGATTTTATTTTGTTTTACTTCCTTCGATTTTAAAGAAAATGTTGACGATAAGACAAGGAATGAGTTCCGCGAATATTGAGCAGATTATAGCCCAACGAATTACTAATGCTCTTAAGGATAATGTTTAAGGATAAAATTTTCCTGCCTTGCTTAGTAAGACCTAAGTCGAAGCCTTCTTGGACCGTATCCCCTAAGATATTTTCACTAGTATCTTTCCTATGAATTTTGTTGCATTGTGTGGATGTTTTTTTTAATTATCTATTATTTTATGTGTCATGACGATATCATCAGTTACACTCTTTAAATTGGTGCCACGTTATAAACTATTTCACTATTATCTTATAAACCATTTTTCTATCATCTTATAAACTATTTTGTTATCATCTTATAAACTATTTCGCTATCATTTTATAAACTAATTTGCTATCATCTTATAAAATAATTTGCTATAATTTTATAAATTGTTTTCCTATCATCTTATAAACTATTATTCCATCGTCCTAAAAAACTATGTTACTATCATCTTATAAATCATTTTGCTATTACCTTTTAAACTATTTTATTATCATCATATAAACTATTTTACTATCATCTTATGAGCTATTTTGCTATCGTCTTATAAACTATTTTACGGTCATTTCACAAACTATTTTATTGTCATTCCTTTAAACTACCTTGCTTTCACCTTATAAATTATTTTGTTACATTATAAAATTATTTTGATGTGACCTTATACATAACACTAATTTGGCGAAAATGAGCATTACATCGTTAGTCTTCAATTATACATAGCTTGATCACCTATGTATAATTCAGGAAGGACCATGCCATGTTGAGTAGGAGTCACCTTAAAACTTTTATCAAAATCAATTCTCTACTTATATCCTCGAAAAGCAAAGTTTTTGTGTGCGTGTTCATAAAACATGTGTGTCACATGAAACTTAATTAATAATCATAGTAGCTAAGTAGACCTATACACCACCTTACTACATAGAGTCGACATCATCCTACACCAAATCCTATGTCAGAAAGTCGAGACGCATCGTTAGTCACTCTAGGGCAATCCGTCGACAAGTTTAATAGTCATCAAGGAATTGAAACACGTACCGATTAAACTCTCTATTTTAAGAAGACGAAATTTGGTTACCACGTTTTTAGAGAATTAAGACAAGTATTCCGCAACAAGTACCCGCATCTCTTCACCAATTTCGCACCTTCATCACATACCACGACTTGAGCTTTGTGAACAAAGCTCTTTTAACAGGCGAAGACTGTAACAATCTGTATTTTCAGGTCATTTTACGACTACAAACTCTCAATTATATATTTTAGACTTTTACTCATTTACTTTTAAATTCAACTGTTTAGTTAAATCGCATCAACTAAAAATCAACAATCAACATAAACCGACATTAAATAAATTAAAGTTTACGTCATATAAGTGTTATATATTTATTACGAGGATAAATTATAACTTTTCGTATTTTATTTTTGTATTTTTACGTAAAACGCTTACGTATACACTTACACTCATGCATGCATGAAACTAGCCAACACCTTTCATACTTAATTAAATGTATACACATAAATATCTCATAATGCTAAAAATTTAGCTCGACTTTTATTGCTTACCCCATTTGGACGACACCTACACAACACAAATGTGGAAATGAAACATCATTGGTAACTAATACATACCATTTTTATGTTTAACATCTTCTTATGTTAACATGTGACTTTTGCTTGAACCAAGGTTTTACCTTTTCCTTTTCTTTTGAGCTATACACGGCAAGAACCACAACTAAGGAGAAGCAATCCCAAATATAGTTAACTAGTCACATTATAGCAAGAAACAAGATCTAAGCTTTACCTAAACTACTCTTATATATAGAAAAACACTTAACACACTTCATACCTCACAAAACAAATCAAAAACTTCATTCTTTATTTCTTTTTGAGTCTCGGCAGCAAACACAAACATACACAAGTGTGTAGTCAAGTTTTGGGTTAGCAAATTTAAAGTATATTCAAGAAGGTTTAAAGGGTTTAGGTAGTTGTCAAACAATTGGGGTTTGACTTAGGCTTTAGTGTTATTATTCTCACCATATCATCTTCATCAAGGTCCATTTCATTTTCAATCTTACTTTCATAATATTTACTTCCATATGGTTATTTTACATACAAGATATATCACCACTTAGTTTGTATTTTTTAACAAGTTATCAAGAATATCAAGAAACATGTTAATACTTACATGGATGAAATATAATTAGTAAACATACTAGGACTTTAGAAAATAATTATTTTGGTATACTACATGTGCTAGTTAAATTTTTAGGCTAGTTGTTAAATCATTTGTTCATAAACTTATAGTTTTGCAATTTATTCATGTTCTTAGCATTTATTTATATAACTGTGATGAGGTGGATGGGTCTAGGTTAATAATGTTGTTGTTGTTGAAGGATGTTGTTGTGGTAAAAATTAGAAATTTGTAATGTTAAAGTGTAGTGGAAATCACAAACTAAAAACATATATATAAGTATAATATATATATAATATAATATAGTACATATTATATACATATCTTAATTATTATAATATATATACTAATATATGATATAATTATATATATATATATGTGGTGTGTGTGTGTGTGTGGTGTCGTGTTGAAGTGTTGGTTGTATACATAAATATATAAAAAATATCAAAAACAACACTACATATTTATTTTCGGGCACAGAACCAGCACAGAGGCAAAATTGAACCCTAAACAATATGATAATACTCCTTAACAAACGATTCCGTGTGTAAAGAAGTACTCGAAAAAAAAAACGATGTAAAACGAAAGAGAATATGAATTTGAAGATTACACCGCCACCAATATTAAATTTGAGAGCTTTTTAATAAGTGTATAAACCTGTGCAGTTTTTATTTCGTGTTTTTGAGGGCTTTTGGGTCCGAACCGGCTTAAGTATAAAACTAAAATGTTGCTCGGAATGATATTTTAAACAAAATAACGTGAGTTTCTAAGCCTAGAAGTGTATTAAAAGTGAGTAAATCGCTATTAAAACTAGACAACTTTTATATAAAATTTCCTGCACACTTTTTAAAAAAATAAATAATGTTGATTGGGTCTTAATTGGTGTTTAACCGAAGTGTTTTTAGGGTGTCCGTTTGAACTATAAAAACCTTAAGAAATAATAGTACAACATTTATATAATATTAATACGTGTTTTAAAAATTTATATATATTATTTATGAGTTTATTTAACTATATATTTTGACACTTTAGAAATAATAAAAATAGTGGATCGAGCGTAAGTGACTATAATCAATTTTTGAACTAATAGAATATTTTTACAAGTGTATATACTTTGACATTAAACGATAGAATAAAATGGGTAAAAATCAAAAGTTGAAATTTTATATATACACTTATATAGACAGCCGACCTATTCTGTTTTGACACGGACTTCGAGACAATGTAAAACCTTAAAAATATGATAGTACGTCTTAAGACGATTCCGTACATATAAAGAACTCGAAAAACGGATGTAAAACGAAGAAGATATGAATTTTTAAAGTTTCCCGACAACTATTACATTTTGACAGCTTTTTGAAAAATATACATTCTGAGCAGTTTTTATTTCGTGTTTTTGAGGGCTTTCGGGTCCGAACCGGCTTAAGTATAAAACTAAAATGTTGCTCGGAATGATATTTTGCTATTGCTCAGGGAGTTTCTAAGCCTAAAAGTGTATTAAAAGTGAGTAAATCGTCATTAAAACTAAGCAACTTTTATATAAAATTCCATGCACACTTTTTATAATATAGATGTTGATTGAATTTTTAATTGGTGTTTATGAGTGTTTTCGGGTACGTTTGTGCTATAAAAACCTTAAGAAATAATAGTACAACATTTATATAATATTAATACGCGTTTTAAAACTTTATATATATTATTTATGAGTTTATTTAAAATATATATATTGACACTTTAGAAATAATAAAATAGTGGATCGAGCGTAAGTGACTATAATTAATTTTCAGACTAATAGAATATTTTTACAAGTGTATATACTTAGACATTAAACGTCGAACATAACTTAAACATTGTTTTAACTTATAAGCAAAAACTAAAACTATTAGGTGGTGATCTAACTTTATAAAATACATTGTTGTATTTATTTCCAAGTATATTATTCTTATCCGGCATATATTTAATTAGATTGCATTCTGGTTACTTGTACCGACATTCATTGTTAATTTATTAATACATCCATTACATTACTTGAGGTGAGTTTATAGCCCCGCTTTACTTGATTAACAATATTTTACAAATCTCAGGGTGAGATACATGCAATGTTTTACAATATGGCGCAACTACAATACTTTTCAATTTTTACAATGATTACGAGCTTGCCTAAGTAGCGATAACCCACAATGCCCACTATCATGAACTGTTAATTACATAGTGTAAGTGCGAGTGTTAAAAATAGATCTATTTGGGATTGACATCCCTGTTCGGGTGAGTAGCGCTCACTAGTTTCGGCAGACTAAACTAACGGACATATACCATGTTGGATTTAGATGTTACGTGTTGACATCTACACGAGTACAATTATTTGCATTGATTTGCACACTTACAAGTCGTAGCTTCAGTGTCATGAGTTTAGTGCAGTCGTAATTACATTTTGTGATTTTGTATGTGTTACATTATTGCACACTTAAAATCTTGCGGTCCAACAATTATACTTACATAAACCTATGAACTCGCTAACTTTATGTTGACACTTTTAAGCATGTATTTCTCGGGTGAATAAGATGCTTGACGTAACTAATGTGCATTCGAGTCAAAATTTTACAAGATTACATTCATTGTAACACCCCCAAAATGGGTCGCAGCGGAATAAGGATCCGGGGCGTGTTACTTCAAGATCAACAGCACAAGATAAA
>BQNB010146650.1:0-13184 GCA_026074375.1 Tanacetum coccineum
AAAACTTTTAGTAAAAAATATAGTTTTGATATATTTGTGATAAATATATCAAATTTATAATTTTTTAATAACTCTTTCCCCGGGGAAAGTGTCTTTTTTATTTTTTTATATATTTATGATATATTAATAAAACTTTATAATTTTCAATTACACATTCCCCAGCGACATGTCGCCGGGGAAAGTGTCTTTTTTATTTTTGATATATTTGTGATATATTAATAAAACTTTATAATTTTTAATAACACTTTCCTCAGCGACATGTCGCCGGGGAAAGTGTCTTTTTATTTTTGATATATTTGTGATATATTAATAAAACTTTATAATTTTAATAATACTTTCCCCAACGACATGTCGCCGGGGAAAAGTAAGCGGGAAAATTTCCTGCCACGTTTTACGTAGAAATATTTGGTTAAATTTTAACGACCTTATCCCCGGAGACATGTTGCCGGGGAAAAGTTCAGAATACTTTGACCAAATTTTCTACGAGAATTGGTTCCACGTAGGATCTATTTTGTCGTTTAGTGCATATTCTCCAGCGACATATGTCGCCGGGGAAACACATGTTCTCCTATTTCTTGTAATTAATGGATTGATGATTCTTTTTTTTTCTTTTTTTTGAATTGCTAGAAAGATTTATACAAGCAGTGGCAGATTTTGATTAGTTTTTTTTATTTTTCAATATGTATTCCAGGGAGATGTTTTAATTTTTTATGAATCGTATAATTCATTTTTGATTGGTTATGAATCATAACTCATTATTTAGTTGTGTTACTCTTACTTTTCGGTTTAATAAGGGTCGGTTTGGTATACAGGGATTACTTTAAGTTTAGGAAACCAAAGAAGAAAAATGTGTTTGTTTAGATATTAGATTTGGATTCGGGGATCATTTCAAAAGTTAATCACTTTGATTTGAAGAACTTGCCTCAACTCATACTACACTCTCACTCTTTTTTTTAATATTTAAAAATAATTATTTTAAGTTTTAATTAGTATTTTAAAGTTATAAAAAATTATAAATTTACAAACTACTACATCCGTCTCAAAATTATTATCTACTGACAAAAAAACATGGTTTAAGAAAAACATCATCATTGCAGTTTTCTCTTTCTTACTTTTTGCAGAATGACAGTTTTACCCTTAACGAACTGGGCTAGCTCAGTTGGCCACCAAGGTTGTCCTTGGGGAGGTTGTTACCACATGCGAGAGGTCTCAGGTTCGAGTCTCTCCGTGGGGGTTTTCCTTCAAGGTGGGAATCTGTGTGGTTCTGCCCCATAGATGCGTCGATTCGAGGCTGGCAGAGACTACCTTCTGGGTATGTACTGTGGAATCGAATCACTAATTATTATTCGAGGCTGTCAGGGATTACCTTCTAGGTAAGTACTCTGGAATCGAATAACTAACTTAGTAACTGTATTAACTCGCCGTTCCAAAAAAAATAATAAAATAATAATATGGTAAGGGATTTTCTAACTTATGTCATTGGGGCATGGTTTTAGGAACATTAATTGAACATAACTATTTCTTAAAATAAATTCATTTCCATAAAAAGTATTGTTAAACTTGGAAAATAAAAGAGATTTTAGAAATTAATAATATCAACGTACATTCGAATGTGGTAATATTGGTTCATTAAATCTACTAGGCGAGTACCCGCGCATAGCAGCGGAAATTTTTAGCGGCAGATAATTAGTGATATGCAATATTGTGGTAAGTGTTTCATGTAACGTTCTAAATACAACGTGAAAAGATCAATATGAAATTGCAAAGACTCGTAACATGTGACTAATTCTTAACATGCATCAAACAAGACATTAATTAGCGAAACTGAAAGTAATAAATTACATCATTGTTATGAGATAAAATCTAAAACACACGTTACTCGTCGCGTAAAACTTTTTGGCACACGAAATTCGTGGTGTAGACTCCCTCTTAACCAAACTCTTTTACTGATTTCAATAATATCTTGATAGTTGTACGTGAATCTAGCATTATACTTTTTAGGTTTTTATATTTCCTTCTAAAACATATTAGCCAGGGTTCATCATAAGTTATTTTGTCAACGAGTGTTATCTTTTCTACTTTTCATGATATCGCTATTTACAATGTCAAGTTGTCCACCTTTTTGTTACTTTTTTATTTTCCATCTAACATAAATCCATGTGCTTGTCCTTTTTCTTTTTCTATTTCTATGATATTTCAAATTTGCAATGCAAAGTTTTCCTCTTTTTAGTACGTTTCCTACTTGTCGTGTGACATAGTGAAAATTACTACTAAAAGCATAGATGGGTCTTGTCACATAAGCAGTAAATGAAAGCGCAACAAACGTCGTGCATTTAGGCGAAAATCTTTCTACCATCCATTATCACTTAAACTTGGAATAAAATAGTATCTCTTTTTCAATAGAAGCGAGAGTTTCATTCACATATTTTACCACACTACCATTTTTTCGAATAATTTATCATCACGACCTCTTTATATTTTCTTAAAAAGGACGTTCCTTTGTTACAAATAGATATATAACGGCAATAATCATGATTCATGAGTAAAAATTACCAACACAATTAAGAGGATATATATATACACATATAACGCTACAAGTAAAATAAAAAACAGATTTTCACAATGAAAATAGAAGTAAGATCTAACAATAGTTTAGATTGAAACCAACCAAAGAAAAAGAGTTTAGATAGAACACCCACATGATTCAGAATCACCGCCACATAAATTAAATCTCGAAAATGAAACATCGAGAAGCTACTAAACATACATTAAACCAACAAAACACAATTAAAACACTAAATTGCCACCCATTTCACCAACACTTGAGAGTTAAAAAGTCAGATTTACAGATTTAACAGGTTAAAAACTCAAAACACAATGATATGGACCGATTATAGATGGTCAATCTCCCAAGAAATAGATAAAGAAACGAGATGATAAGGCCCTTTGAGCGGGCAAGAAAAACCACTAGCACCCATAACAACGAAGAATATTGTCATGATGCGGCAGTGTTAGGTGGCTACACAATGGGCTTTGTGTGTGTTTTTTAGAGAGATATGGAGAATAGTTGGATGGGCACAGTTAGAGAGAAAAGAGACATTTGTGATTATATTATCAATGAAAAATAACCCTTACAGTTTCCAATTACGTTTTCATCAACTTCAACATTAGGTGTGATTGATATAAGATTTCATCTGAGTTTTCCAGCCGTGTACAAGAAAAAAAATCCACCAGCCGTAATACTTTTCCATCCAAGTATTCAATGAATCAAATTAGTCAATTAGTCAATTTATCAATTAGTCAATCAATTATCTATACTAATAGAATGCATACGCATACAATACTTGAAAGAAGCATACACACTGTGTACATTCCAAACTTCATGATCAAATACATAGGCCAGTCCCATTGAACTTTCTAAGAATGGGAATTAAGTTTTCACTTTTTCACTTTCAAGATTTGTATCAAAATGCTTTATATATTAGTAATACAGATTAAATACGCACCCAGAACATCATTGTAGAAAATGGCCATTTGTTAAACTCGAACTAATGTCCACATTCATTTTTAGAAATGGACAATTATTTTGGAACAACACAAAATAGAATAGTGGACAATAATTTTGGGATGGAGGGAGTAATATATTTTCTCTCTCATACATCAAATTAAAATCCAAATTATAATCCAAGTTTAAATTTAAATTCAAATTTTAATCCTAAATCTATCTACAAACCAAACGGGAACCCTAAGGCAGGGATGGACTATGACATATACATACTCACCTGACACGTCCAAGCGCCACATCAGCTTTGCTCTCTTCAAATAAAACCACCTTACAACTCACCTTTCACCGTAATAAGAACACAACCGATTACCCACAAAAACTCGACCTATCATTAAAATACCCACTTTAATAAAATATTTACCACATTAAATACCCACACATCAATCACAAACCAATTAATATATACTTAATAAAAAAAAATGACACCTACAAAAAAAACGACACTGTGAGTGAGTAACCCACCTAAGTGACACAAAAAGTGCCCAAACTCACCATGATAATGGAGGACTCACCTAGGTGAGTTTTAGACCGGGAAAGGCGTGACGTCCAACTGAGTTTTAACTCACCTAGGTGAGTTGAGCCAAACTCACCTCCACTCCGTCCAACCTAAAGTTTCTTGATCCACCTCTAATTCATAAATTTAAGTTATGGTGGTGCAATAAAGTGATTTGATGGGTAACGTTTAGCATAACCTATACTATAACATACAAATACTTAGGAAAGTGCATTTATGTGTTCGGGCTGTTATAAACCCGATCCGAGTGCATTTAATGCGTCGGTCCGACCCGTTTACCCGTCGATATTTACGAAATAGTCTCTCGGATATTTACGAAATACCCCCTCGCACTATGTGTTACTGTCCTCATTTTCTAAAAATTTACAATAATCCTCTGTCCTCTGCGCATCTCTCAGCCCCCACTAAAACGCTGTTAAGTAACGACTGTTAGTTTAATTTTTTTTAGAATTTACGAAAGTTGTCCTTGGGATCGATCGTTACTTAACGACTGTTTTTTTCTTGCAATTTACAAAAATATACCCTCTCTCAATATGTGTCAAAGACAACGGCAATCATCACCGGACCCACTTCAGCCAGACCCCCTAAACGACGAATCAACCAAACGAACGCCTCGCTGATCATACTCACAGGAAGCCGCGAATTGTTCATATTTCGTAATAAACTCAAACCCGCAGGAAGCTCGCTAAGCACTCAATTTTAGAAAGGGTTGACATATAGTTTATAATTTATAAATATTAAATGTTATAAGGTCGGAAAGTGGTAAAGATAACAATTCGACTAGTTTGAAATCATTTGAGTCCACTTAATTTAAGAAAACAAAATTTAAATGGATTAATAACACTTGATTTATAATATGCATCAAATTAGTAAATTTATGTTTAAAATCATCCTGCAACTACGCGGTCCTCACAAATCCCCTATGTAAACTCCTAACATAAAAGTTTACACTCTAATCATACCATTAGTTAAAAAGGAGGTAGAATTGAAGTGCCTTCTCAATTTTTTCAATCGGTAAATTCACTTGGGTCATGGAGTTATAGTTACTACCTACTAGAAATTCCAGTTTTATCCAGTTTTACAGAATCACCAACTCAAACCTTCTAGAATATCTTAACCAAAAGCCATCGACGTCCCATGGCCTCATAACATAGGAAAATTCTTCGATGTGGTAGGCAAACCACAACAATATTGGGCTATATGGAAATCATCAAAATAAAACCGTGTTCAACCTCTAACACCTCAAAAAGTTGCTTTTTTATTGATGTAAAACAAATAGACGTACAAATGGATTTCTATAGGCAGTAGAAATAGTCATGTTTAGGAGTCCATAGGAAATGGTTTTGTAAATCCATTGAGTAACATTCTGTCATCGACATTTGTAATTTCCCTTTTCTAATTCTTGTCAAAGTTATTACCCACCAATATTTGTATGTGATTCAACATGTGATTATTAATGATAAAGATTAGTCGGTCCCAAGCTGCGTGTTGGCTTAGGCCCATTATAGGTTTTAATAGAGCCTATGTAATTGACATTATAAATAGTCCACAATTAATATAGAATAACGACCGCGCAGTTTCAAATGTTCAACATGGTATCAAAGTAGTTAGTATCATGAAATAGTCAGTCACCATGAGCCGTCTATGCCACCCGTCAAATCTTCTCCACATTAATATCCATCCGTTTCCCTCATTCATCAATTTATATCAACCCCTAATTGCCGGCTCTATCTCTTTTTCATTGTTTCGTAAAAAAAAATGAAGCCCAAGTTATAACGAGATTATGCCTGAGGGTCGTCACCTCACGAAACGTCTAAGAAAGTTTTAATTGGATAAGTTTGTGATCGTTTAGGGGGAGTAAATTAAACTTCAATTCACTAAAAGTGGACAAGAAGAGAACATCTTCCGGTTCAAATTCTGCAAAGATGGCGAATCAACCTCTACGCAAACATTCATCATATTCATGCCATATTCAAATGGGACGGTGCCCTAGCGCCATTACAATGTAGTTTTTCTTAATCACGAATAATTAGGTTATTTGGTAAAATAACATCATACATTCTCACTAGTCTCCGTCGTCAAAGTATGGCTTTAGGTCCTGTTTGGTCATTCAAAGTTGAAGTGACTTTTACTACGTATAATTTTGGAGTGGTGATGTTGTAACTGTTGTGTGATGGAAACCAATAGATACATGAATAATCAGTCAATCATAATACCAAACTGCTTTAATTAAGATCCTCGTCTTTGTGATAGTGAACTTACTATAGTATTTGTTGATGCTACACTGTAATGCTCAAGAGCAAACGTATGAGTTTTACACGTCTTATGTAAGTCCATTCGTTAATGTTAGTTTCTCTCCAAATTGCCACGTTTAAAAAAATGCGTAAGATGTTTTAGAAGGCCTATATATACTCAAACTTCAAGACTTAATCTCAAAACCTTAATATAAAAAGAGATCTTCCTACAAACTTTATCCAACCAACTTTTCATGTCCTAAACGAAGACGGACATGCATGTCTTCCGATTCTTCTTTCTGTAAAACTATAAATTATATATCAGTCACTCATAAAACCCTAAATTCATTCACCATCATGTCTTCGATCAACTCACCTTATCGACTCGGTTCATCGAACGCCATATCACGACCGTTACCGGCTTCAAGATCAGCGATTAAATCTTTACAAACAGTGACGTCGGCATTACCAGAAGGCGAAGACTGTCTGATTTGTTTCAACGAGTTTGTTGGCAGTAAAGAAGTGAAGGAGATGAAGTGTAAGCATATGTTTCATAAGGACTGTATTCACAAGTGGTTGCGTGTTAATGCTACGTGTCCGGTCTGTCGATATCATATGCCGGTTGGCGATGATGATGATGATGATGATTCTCCAGTTGTTATGTCCGGTCTGCCGATATTTAGAAGATTTTTAGTTTCATTCTTTTTTGTAAATTGTATACTTCTTTTTGATAGCTTATTATAAGCGATGTTTTCTTCTAACTGATTGGTAATACGAGTAACAGATCATAAGTTCATAAACCCTAAAACTTAGACTTATTAACATTCAAAGCCAGATAAACATCTCCAAATTAGTCTTTGATCGCTTCCTTATAAGCGTTTGCATTTAAAGATTAAAACAAGTCACATTTGTTTGAATGAGTTTGTTGGTGGTAAAGAAGTGAAGGAGATCGATGAAGTGTAAGCATTAATTTGTTCCATAAGGAGTATGTTGTTGACAAGGCGGCCGCTTGAAGTGCCAACACAACGTGGCTCTTGAACCTCAAATCTAAAACCAAACACTATTTGCACATTCTTTAGTACTTGAGAGAATTTAAACACTAAATTATAGATACACTATGTAGTAATCGATCACCCTCAAAATAACGCGTTTTGATTGGTCTAATTTTTTAATTCATAGAAATTCAATTTGATAGAAAACTCCGAAATAATGTAATTCTTTTACTGTATAAAAGATTTTAGAATGTATTTAACTATTACTAATAAAATGCATTTACTCCTATTGATTGAGAAGTAAATATATCATTTTGACTAGAATATCATTTACTCGTAATATCAGAACCAAAAGTTTGACTAACTTTTAAACAAAATATCATGTAACTAATAAATAGCATTTTCCCCAAATTAACTCTCCATTTTCACTCACTCCTCCACATTACCTTAGAATCGAGGATTTCATTTTCCATGAAAAACATAACCGATCTTAACAAGGTTTTAAAATCGAAGCTCTTCACCAATTTCGGTCAAGGTAGTTTTTTCCTCAACCGTATAATGAAGCTCCACCCGTAGAATACGTCACCAAATTCGTTAGGGAATAATCGAAGCTCACCGTAGATCTCACTCATTCGGGTAAGTTGTTATAATTTTGTTTATTTTTTGATATTCGTTACATGATGTTTAATTATAACGATGAGATTAGTTATTGATTTTAACTGTAAATTTAGGTTTTAATTGATAAAATTATTTTGAAATTTTAGTTGATGTGATTAGGTTAATAGTGATGAGATTAGTTATTTGTTTGAAGTAGATATAGCTAGTTGATGATGTTATCGATCTGTATTTTGAAGTATTTGGGCTAGTAGATGATAGAGTGTTAGGTTGATTATATCTAAAGGAGTTTCTTTTTTATACTTGTTTTTCTACTTATATTTTTTTTTGATTTTGTTTCGATCTTTTACGAAGAAAACTTTGTTAATAATTTTTTATGATATGATCACTATAAGAGCTATTATGAATGGTTTTTCGGTACTATTTGGATAGAAATGACTATTTATGAATAATTTCCAAGTTACGGGCGAATAGTTAGATGAGTTGCGTGAGTTTGAAAGTGAATGTTTCTCAATATCGAGTGTAGCTTGACATAGGTTTTGGTTGATAAACATAAGAAGGTAAGTACAACACGTTTAAGTTGTTTCAAGGCGAATGATCGCCTAGCATATAAGCTTAGTTGAACATTTCGTTAGTAAGAAAAATGACCAGGCCCTTTCATCTTGAGCTATATGCATACCAAAGCCTATTGTCGGATATATTATGTTTAATTTTATCTTGATGAATTATATATCTCCCTGTCTAATCCATCTCACTTTCAAGTACCCTTTTGCATTAGTTTTGAGTCCCATGCGTCATTTTTAAAAATCTGGTACAAACTTCGCTGCTGGGAGGTGACAGGAAAGATGTGTTTTTTCCTAACAAGCAGATGATGCAACTTACATCCCACTAGCTTGCTTATATTTGGAGCGAGAGTTTATCAACGAATACCAAACTTGGTGAAAACAGAAATCACTATAATCCGAGAAGTATATTCACTTTCAAGGGAAGTAGGGGACGCGAGAAACCCACTGAGCAATTGGATATCATCATTACAACTGCCTCTTGTGATTCACACTAATATTTTTTGCTTGGACTACACATACTTCCTTTTTTATATATAAATACTCACCCTTTAGCTTTTGTATCAGTTTTTAGGGAGAAGTTGAAATCCATGTCATCTTTGATTCATTGCTTGAATTTTAATCCCCACGTAGCAATTAGTGGCTTATATAGTATAAAATCATTATGATTAGAATTGCGTTGCTTTTCGATTGCTTCCATCCTCTGCAGGTATGGGTTCATACCTTTTGGAGACTCTAAGTGATTGCTACAGCAAGAAGCTTGGTTCCACACATACAAAGATCTTCTGAACCAGGAATAGAAATCATGATGTGGGGGTACCAGCCGTAATAACTTCCTCTTTTTTACTCTCAAAAACGAACTTACACTAAATGCCTGACTGTGTGTATTCTTGATAACACTGCAATTCAAGTATGAACTTAAAAAAGGTATAATATCTCAATAAAAACCAAACTTATTTGTATAAACCATACTATAGAACTCTATAGAATTAAAAGACACTGTCTCGCCTACTTTTGACCCATTTCTTTTTAAACAATGTTTTTTATAGATTTATTTTACCTGTTTGACGTGTTAGAGATAAAACATTACTCAAATTAATCAGCTACTTTGTGTCTGTAAGTTATTTTTTCATTTTATACTTGCTGATGTTTAATATTTGTTTCTTGTTATTATCATTTAAAACTGCTCTGAAATGTCTCATTTGTGACTAGGAATAACAACCACCCCAAGAGTGCAAACACTCTTGTTCTAGTTGGGACGTGACCTACGTGCAAGCTGAGGAGAACTGAAAGAGGACACGTTCTTTATGTTTCTGTTTGAAAATGGCACATAAGTCACAGCAAATGGTAACGTCTTAGCTGTCCCTCTTTTATCTAATATGTAAGTCGTCGAGTCTGGTTGCGTGATATATTGGCATCGGTAAAAACAAGTCGTTGACATTAAATTGTTTTTTGACCTAAATTACTGATTTGCTACTAACCAGTGTGAATATAATTTGCAAACGTAGCGGTTAATTCTAAATAATTATTTGTTATACACTTGGCCGACTTTTACAAACGAAGATTGCAAACGTAATCGTTAAATTCGTACAAATATTTATTTGTTAAAATAGATTGCAACGTACGGTTAATTCCTATAAAAGTTGCAAGTAATTTCCTCTCTTATTAAACCAGTCACCATTATATTGGGTTTACTTGATTTTGTTTATTTTGTCGTTAGAAAAGACATTTACAAGATACATGTTTATAAAGGGCTGTTTGGGATTCTGTTTCTAAAATACGTGAAATGTCAAGTCAGTAATCTATAGGGCAGATCGTGATTGCTTATTTTATATGACTTGAAATACAGATTCATAAACGCATTTTGGCATTGCTTATAGATTCTAGGTTTAGATTTAACCATCTTTCGAGCGACGGTCCATTTGTTTTATTCGGTGGAAGTTTATTCAATAATTCTGTTTAGTTCTTATCAATAGTATGTGAAAATGGAATAGAATTTTAGATCTATTTAAGGTGGCTAGTAAGCCTGTAAATGCAGTCCTCAGATCGTCCCAAACCGCATTTTTCTATTTTTTTAAAAAGGTCCATAATGGGAAACTTGCGACTGTTTTCACAACTTTGCTCCGAAATATTGGAAACTAGGTTTTAGACTTGTTTCAGTTTAGATGCCTGTCGAGAATTGAACCTTTGCTTAACTGATTAGAGAGTTGCAAAGTGGCAAAATGGCGCTTTGGTATGATCAAATTGGTCATTGTTTGTCCTTAAAATGTATTTATACCGTTTTTAATGTGAAAGCCGTTTCATAGTTTGTGTGTGCAGTAACTCCAGAAAAGAATTCCAATTTTCAGAAAAGCGCTCAACAAATCAGGTGTTCATGATTATACTATGAATCAATCAGGTTTGTAATCTCATCATAACTTTATTAATATGTTAGTTATCCTAATTATATGTGCAGTTACTTCAAACAAACCGTAAATAATATATGCAGCCTTTAATTGTTTATTCATATGTGCAACTTTCACATGATGCTGTCAATAAATCAAGCAAATTGTCATCATACCCTCAGGTAAAGTCTTAGTTTAAAAAACAGTTTTTATATGTAGCTTCAAAAGCTTATAACACAAATTATTAAGTTTTTTAACTTTTTATACGTGAACGCCTTTGAGCAGTTTTTTACGTGTATTTTTACAGGGAACAATCAAGCACATAGAGAAGCGAAGACGAAGCATTACTATTTTCTTCTTTCTTTTTTTTTGAAGCACAGTTGAGTTACTAGAATTGGATAAATCATTAACTTCATTTATATGGAGAAAGATTGTTTCTTATTTTTCCCTTCGTTAGCAAAATACTTGGCTTATATCGACTTACGGTTGAAAAATAAATAGGTTTCAGTATCAGTTTTTATGTAATGAATTGCTAGTTTGTCATGGTTTCAATATCAGTATCACTCTTGTACTAGTAGCCTATAGTGACACATGTATGTGTCAGAAATAGCCTCAACATATCCTGACACGATTAAGTGTCAGGAAACTGTGTCACTGTATAAATACTTGTATAATGTAGTTTTTCTTAATCACGAATAATTAGGTTATTTGGTAAAATAACATCATACATTCTCACTAGTCTCCGTCGTCAAAGTATGGCTTTAGGTCCCGTTTGGTCATTCAAAGTTGAAGTGACTTTTACTACGTATAATTTTGGAGTGGTGATGTTGTAACTGTTGTGTGATGGAAACCAATAGATACATGAATAATCAGTCAATCATAATACCAAACTGCTTTAATTAAGATCCTCGTCTTTGTGATAGTGAACTTACTATAGTATTTGTTGATGCTACACTGTAATGCTCAAGAGCAAACGTATGAGTTTTACACGTCTTATGTAAGTCCATTCGTTAATGTTAGTTTCTCTCCAAATTGCCACGTATAAAAAAAATGCGTAAGATGTTTTAGAAGGCCTATATATACTCAAACTTCAAGACTTAATTTCAAAACCTTAATATAAAAAGAGATCTTCCTACAAACTTTATCCAACCAACTTTTCATGTCCTAAACGAAGACGGACATGCATGTCTTTCGATTCTTCTTTCTGTAAAACTATAAATTATATATCAGTCACTCATAAAACCCTAAATTCATTCACCATCATGTCTTCGATCAACTCACCTTATCGACTCGGTTCATCGAACGCCATATCACGACCGTTACCGGCTTCAAGATGAGCGATTAAATCTTTACAAACAGTGACGTCAGCATTACCAGAAGGCGAAGACTGTCCGATTTGTTTCAATGAGTTTGTTGGCAGTAAAGAAGTGAAGGAGATGAAGTGTAAGCATATGTTTCATAAGGACTGTATTCACAAGTGGTTGTGTGTTAATGCTACGTGTCCGGTCTGTCGATATCATATGCCGGTTGGCGATGATGATGATGATGATGATGATGATGATGATGATGATGATGATGATGATTCTCCAGTTGTTATGTCCGGTCTGCCGATATTTAGAAGATTTTTAGTTTCATTCTTTTTTGTAAATTGTATACTTCTTTTTGATAGCTTATTATAAGCGATGTTTTCTTCTAACTTATTGGTAATACGAGTAACAGATCATAAGTTCATAAACCCTAAAACTTAGACTTATTAACATTCAAAGCCAGATAAACATCTCCAAATTAGTCTTTGATCGCTTCCTTATAAGCGTTTGCATTTAAAGATTAAAACAAGTCACATTTGTTTGAATGAGTTTGTTGGTGGTAAAGAAGTGAAGGAGATCGATGAAGTGTAAGCATTAATTTGTTCCATAAGGAGTATGTTGTTGACAAGGCGGCCGCTTGAAGTGCCAACACAACGTGGCTCTTGAACCTCAAATCTAAAACCAAACACTATTTGCACATTCTTTAGTACTTGAGAGAATTTAAACACTAAATTATAGATACACTATGTAGTAATCGATCACCCTACAACCTGGATGTTAGATCGCGGAACCCGAAGCTGTGAAGAACTCGACACACTTGCACAGCTTATACTCGACAGAAAAGAACTTAAGGTATTACCCAAACACTACAAGAAAAAGTAGAACAGGTGACGAAGTTTTCCCGGGCGACATTTGTCGCCCGGAAAAACGCACTAAACGACAAAAGTCTGTCCGACGTGGCACAAATTCTGATAGACTTTTTAGTCAAAGTTCGAAGAAGTTTTCCCGGG
>BQNB010146651.1:3861-16542 GCA_026074375.1 Tanacetum coccineum
GGTATTCAATCGAATCAACGATTGTTGGAAGAATTGTTTCTGGTATTCGTAGAATCAATAGATCCAATTTGTTATCTTGTGTTTTTTTCACTACATCAAAAATGTTGTGTTTGAGATTGAAGATTCAAAGGCACATGGACTAGATGGATTTACTTTAAGGTTTTATAAATCTGCATGGACCATTGTAAGGAATGAAGTATGTAAAGCTATTAGAGAATTCTTTATATCAGGGAAACTTCTTTGTGAGGTAAATGCCACTCTCATATCTCTTGTTCCTAAAATTCACACACCCAATAAAGTCTCAGGTTTCAGCCCATTGCATGTTGTAATGTTTTATGCATACATTAGTAAAATAATGACCAATAGAATAAAAGGGGTGCTGGGGAATCTAGTAAATGAGAACCAAAGTGCATTCATTCTAAGAGACAGATTACAGATAAAATTCTGCTATCACAAGAACTATTTAAAGGATATAACAGGAAGCAAAAACTTAGAAAGGTGCCTTTTAAAATTATCTCTAAAAGGCATATAATACTATAAGTTGGGAATTTCTTAAGACAACCTAAGAGCAGTTTGGGTTTCATGAAAACATGATCAACTGGATTATGACATGTGTAACCACAACAAAATTTTCAATCAGTAAAAATGGTGAAATAGTTAGATATGTCGAGGGGTAGGGGGCTTAGACAAGGAGACCCTAGTTCTCCTTATTTATTCACTTTAGTCATGAAGGTCCTTACACTGATAATAAATAAGAACATTGGAAAAGCTGATAATTTCAAATATCACCAAGGATGCAAGAAATTGAGAATTACTCATTTATGCTTTGCTGATGTTTTGTTAGTATTTTGCCATGGTGATTGTGAGTCTGTTAGGGTTATTAAAAAGTCTTTGGATAAGTTTAGTAGTTTCTTTGGGTTACTACCAAATATGTAGAAGAGTACCATTTTCTTTGGAGGACTTACGCCATAGAACATAATAATATACTTAACATTATGCCTTTTACTGTTGGGAAATTGCGTGTAAGGTACTTGGGAGTTCCACTCATCACAAAACAAATCAGCATCAATGATTGTAAACAATTGGTGGAAAAAGTTAAGGCTAAAGTCAAGGATTGGAAGAACATATCATTTTCATATGCTGGAAGGCTACAGTTGATAGCATCAATTTTGAGCTCAATGCAAATATACTAGGCTTCAGTATTTCTCTTACCAAGATCAGTCATTCATGATATTAACAAGCTGTTAAAGGGTTTCTTGTGGTGTCAAGGTGAACTAACAAAAGGGAAAGCAAAGGTTTCTTGGGATGCAATCTGCAAACCAAAGATCAAGGTGGACTAGGTTTGAAGAACTTGTATATTTAGAATGAGGTTTTATTTGTTAAGCACCTATGGAATGTGGCTGCAAAAAAGGACACATTATGGGTTAAATGGATAAATGTGAAGAAATTAAAGGGTAGAAGTATCTGGGATATTCAAAGTGGTAGTAATTGCAGTATGGGATGGAAGAATATACTGAGTTTAAGAGATATAGTTAGGAAGTATATATGGTGGAAACTGGGCAATGGAAAGACAGTGTATGTTTGGCATGCTAAATGGTGTTCAGTTGGCCCTTTGAGTGATTTTATTGCTACAAGGGAAATCTATGATGCTATTGTACAGTTGTTGATATAGTTTAAGATGGTAGTTGGTTTTGGCCTGATGAGTGGTTAGACAAATTTCCTAGATTGGGACAAGTTCCAGATCCTAATGTGCAAACTGAAATAGATGATGGAATTGTATGGGTTACAAATACAGGGAAAGAACATAAATTTGATATAAAGACAATATGGAGAGACATGTGTAGTAATTATTAGAAGATAAATAGGCCCAATCCCGGTTTGTGGGCTTTGGGTCCATTAAGGTTAGGGTTATGCATTTGTACTTTATAAATAGTAATCAATAATAAAGTTATACCCATGGGGTTTTCATTGTTCAACATGGTATCGAAGCAGGTCTAATCCTCAGACCTAGGTAGCTATGTTGATCCGCCTCCCCTAAACTACCCCGTCAAACCCTAACCGCCACCCTGTAACCTTTAAAAAAAGAAGAAAATAGAAGTTATAGTTGTTTTATTGTTTGTTTGTTAGTCGATAGTTCGTACGGATTTGTTACCAGTCGATTAAAGTTGATCATTGGTACCGGTCCCTAAAGTTGACCGTTGGTACGGTTGTGTTACAAGGCGACTTAGCCGACCGTTGGTACCAATTGACTAAATTCGACCGTTGGTATGGTTTTGTTACGAGTCGACTAAAGTAATGCTTTTATTATGTTAATGTTTTGTTTCTTTTCTTTTTTTCTAGTTTACCACTCAAGTCTGAGCTTTCGCGATTTCACTGCTCGGACTGCAGGGGAGTATCTTTCTCGATTTCGCCGCTCGGACTGTAGGGGAGTATTAGAGGATAAATAGGCCCAAGCATGGTTTGTGGGCTTTGGGTCCATTAGGGTTAGGGTTATGCATTCGTACTCTATAAATAGTAATTAATGATAAAGTTATACCTACGGGGTTTTCATTGTCTAACATGGTATCGGAGCGGGTCTGATCCTCAAACCTAGGTGGCTGAGTTGAGTCGCCTCTTTTATGCCACCCCGTCAAACCCTAGCCGCCATATTTTATCTCTTTTCAAAAAAAACAAAAAAAAGTCTATGTTTTGCCTTATTTTGTTTCTTTTCATTTGATGTTGCTGCATGATGAAGATTAATCTCCACTTGCTGTCGGATGTCAACATCAAAATTTTTTATTTTTTATTTTGGTTTCAGGTGAAGAATACAATGGTTTATTCTCCCGTAGGATACTTTGGTTTATCCTGGTCCGTGATACTTTGGTTTATCCCGTATGAAAAAAAGAGATACTTTGGGTTATCCAGGTTTATCAGTCCGTTTGAAGATTTATCTTCGCATGTTGCAACTATTTATGTTTGGGTGTGTGACGCTTCTGTTGCTACTTGCTACAATATGAAGAATGTGTTGCAAATTGGGTTTTACTTAGCTTTAATATTTCATGTTTTCTTTTCAGTCTCGAGCTTTCGCGATTTCGCCGCTCGAATTGCGAGGGAGTATTAGATGGATTAAGTTAGTCAGCTCAAGCCCAATTTGTGGGCTTAGGGTCCATTAGGGTTAAGGGTATCATGTCTTTGTAATCTATAAATAGTGGTTAATAATAAAGTTACACCTACGGGGTTTTCATTATCTAACAGTAATGATCAGAGAGTTAATTGGAGTTCAGTGGTATGGGTTGCACAGTCTATACCTAGGCATGCTTTTTTTCTATGGTTAACGGTTCAACAAAAACTAATGACTCAAGATAGATTGTTGATATGGAAATCAAATGATGTTCTAAGATGTGCTCTGTGTAACAAATGTCCAGACTCTCATAATCACCTATTTTTCACTTGTGAATATTCTCAAGAAATTTGGAGAGAATTGCAGAAGTTGCTGAATGTAAGGTTTTCTGATTGATGTGATCAAATTCTTGAGGAAATTACTAGTTTACCTACTAATAGAAATATTTGGAGTATTTTAAGGAGGCTAGTTTGTGGTGCAACAATATATTTCATTTGGCAAGAAAGGAACAATAGATTATTTAAAAATGAGAAAAGGAATGGCACATCTATTCTCGGAGCAATCAAAGAAACCATTAGAATAAAACTGTTGGGCCTCAAAGTAAAAGGATCAAGAACTATTGAAGAAGTGGAGATAAGATGGAATATTATATTGCAGAAAACAAACACATCATAAGCTTTGTATATCTAAAATTTTGTAATGTTTGATTGTTTTGGGATTGTCATGTTTTAGAGTAAGGCGTAGAATGTTTTGCATAGTAAGCTGTTTTTATTTCAAAGTTTGATGGAAATGCATAGGGTCTGTCCATGGCATTGAATTTAAGCTTGTAACAGTTTTGTGATTGTATACAAATTCTCCATGAACTACACATCTGCATCAAACTCCGTGAATTGACTTATCTACCTTTAAATTATGAACAAATTAAAGCAGTATTCCTTAAAAATACCAAAATATAACTTTTTGTTGACGACGAGTGATCCTTCAATTCTATTGAAAAAAAAGCCTTGGAGTTTTTAATCTTGATGTCGACCAAGTATGTTGACATTAAATTTCTGTATTGAACAGAATTACGCGCATGATATTTTGTCTCAATGAATTATTGTGATGCAAAGCCTAATGAGCACATGAAAATGTTCAACAATTATGTTATGACAATACAAGATTTTGTAACAAAGAGGTGCTAAAGTAAGAGCATTAATAGAAAGCTGAGTAAGTACTTGTTATTCTACGATGCGCTATATGTAGCAGAAAGTTTCGTTTTCATAGGTTTGTATCTCTGATGTTAAGCCATATGACTCAAGAATCACTCTGGACCCACTAATACACAGACCTTTTAACCAGTTAATGCTCTGCGGAAGATGACGTATGCTTGTACCTTCTATATCTAACCGTTTTAAACATTCTAGACGTCCAATTTCCTCAGGCAACGTCTTAACTAGAATACAGTTGGAGAGATAGAAAAATCCCAAACGTTTCATCTCACAGATGCTGTTCGGAATATCTTGTAAAACTAGACATTCATGAAGGATTAACTCCTCTAGAGATATTAATTGGATGAGATCATCAGGTAACTTCTCAAGATACCAATTAAATTTAAGTTCGAGAAACTTCAGATTCTTTAACATACAAATGCTATCTGGCAGATATATAATATATGTAGATCACAAACTTAGCTCGTCTAGACATTCTAATCCGTCAAGGTGCTCAGGTGCCTTTCGAATACTCCAACCTTAAAGCTTAAGCTTCCTTAAAGATTGTAAAGCACATATATTTACCAAAGACCTCTCAGGGTTGCGAGCACATTTATTTAAGTTGAGAAGCTTTTTTAGACATCCAAGGGGAGCGTTAACTTCTACTAAGTAACATTCTTCAAGATCTAAACTCTCAAGATTTTGTGTCAACCTGAATTCAAGGGTCCACAAATTTAAATAACTAAGGTAAAGGAATCTAAGATTCGAAGCAATTCCGAGGTGAAAAGTCCTCAAATTTAAATTAAAGAGCTCGAGATTTACAAGCTTTGGACACTCAGCGGGAATCTAAAATTCAACCATATCAATACAGTTTTGGAGACTCAGAGTCTCAAGATTTGGAGTAATCCCGAGGTGAAGGGTGCTCAATTTTAATTCACTGAGTTCAAGGTATTTGAGCTTCAGACATTCAGCAGGCATATGAAGTTCAACCAAATTATCAAAAAAATTAAGACTTTAATTCTCAAGATTCTTATCATCAAATTTGTATTATCAAGGTGGAGAGATTTGAGCTTTGGACTTTCAACAGGCATGTGAAGGTCTTCCAACAAAAAAATTGTCGACAAGACTTACCATCTCAACATTTGGTGCCAACCTAAGGTCAAGGGTCGCCAATAATGAAAGGTGTATCTAAAGGAACTTGAGCTTAGATAAAATCTATTATAAGAAATAAAAGAAAAGGTAAGATATCTCATTGTAATGAATCATGTAAAACTACCATTAACCTACCTTTTATTCTCCATCATCCCAAAGTTGATCGATAAAGCTATGATACATGTCAAGCCCAACAAGATTTTGAAATGTGCTATGTAGAAATGCAAAAGGATAACTGGTCCATTTCAGAAACCGTAAGGAATTAGGAAGGTATGGGTTAACTTTATCAAAATCCCAGATTCTATCAAGGCTTACTTCTGCGGTATACAGGTCAAGAAGTCTAAGTTCTTTCATGTTTGTAAGACCTTTCTGATTACGTATAACACGAATAGCAGGCTTATTGGCTTAATTCGTACTATACACATTTGGGCCCAGGCCTAACACAGCAAAACATACGAGCTGCCACTAAGTCTAGAGACAAGTTAGCTGGGGCCCAGATGTTTTAAGACGCACACAGACAAAATACTTCCGCAACGCATATGCGAAAGGTGATCTGTGTCTGCAACCACGAATATAAGCGGATCCTTGCCCGACAAGGTTCCCACTCTGGCCAATACGATTACAAGCGAAATACTAGGAAACCCTAGTACTAGGCTCCCCTATAAATAGGAGCCTTCTGACACATCATAAGGTATATAATTTCTGACACCTTTTTAACACACATATATTCTCTGACAACATGAATACTTACTCGTACGCCGGAGTCCAATCGTAGGGTCCGTCCCCACGGTAAGGCTAACGGTTTTCTACCATTTGTGCAGGGAATCATCATCAATCACTTTGGTTAGTACAAGATCCAATTCGAAAAGAGCTTGGAGGTTCAGCCCAACAAGCGATCTAAGCCCAACTCATACCCCGTCACACTTTTTGTACTAACAAGTTGGCGCCATCCGTGGGACCGCGAATACAACCGCATTTCCTAAAATACTCATCATGAGCACTAACGAGCAAACTCCCCTTAGCCAACCCACGTCCGTCGTGAGGAATACGCTAGGGAAGGAGCAAGTTCCGCAGGACTTGGGCGGGCCTGCTTCCGATGCAGCCCTGCGGGAGTACTGCGACAGGAACTACCATAAGCTTTTACCAATCATAACAAAAAAAGTGCACCAAGAGAAAGTGCAGCAAGAAAAGCTCAAGGCAGTAAAAGCTCGTCTTAACTTCGAGGATGCCTCACAGCACTCCGAGTCAGGAACACCGAAAAGAAGGAGGGACTTCAAGAAAAGGCTCGGATCTAGACGTGTCCACAGCATGTCCGGAAGCCCTGAGCCAAGGCGCGGCCATTCTGAGTCACCAAGGAAAAAAGTTCCGGAAAGAAAAACGGTGTTCAAAAGGCTGGAGAAGGGTGTCTTCCACAGGCTCGGAGACAAGGGGAAGAGTATATCCTCATACTCGAATGATTCAAGGATTTGGTCATACCACATTAGCCACAGAGACACCGAAAGTTGTTACTAGAGTTCTCGTTTAAGAGAAACAGAATTTGCTTCTAAAAACATCATAACAAAAGAACATCCTCACGAAGGATAGAACCGTTGTCAGAAAGTAAAGGTAGCGCAGGAGGGCATTGTAAGTCAAAGCCAAAGAGGCAAAAGTCGAGTATTGAGGACGATCTGTCCCAACCATGGGTATGTGAAGAAGCAGATCCCTTCACTCCTTGGATTCGTTACTTTAACTTTCCCAAAACCCGAATGCCTAGTCACATCAAGACATACGACGAAAGCGAATACCCAGAAGATCACTTAAAAATATTTCAAGCGGCCGCTAAGACGGAACGCTGGGCAATGCCAAGATGGTGTCATATGTTAAATTCCATACTCACTGGAAACGCAAGAGTGTGGTTTGATGACCTTCCCCAGGAATCCATTGATAGTTATGATGACTTAAAGAAAACATTCCTAGAAAACTACCTCCAGCAAAAAAATGCATCAAAGATTCGATTAAAATTCACAACATCAAGCAGAGAGATGGGGAATCCACGGAAGAGTTTGTGCGGAGGTACAATCTCGAATGCATGGATGTGAAAGGAGCCCCAGAATGCATGAAAATCTCAGGATTTATGCACGGAATTACCAACCCTGAATTAATCAAACGTTTACATGATAAAATCCCAAAGTCAGTAAATGAAATGATGAGGGTGACCACAACATTCCTTAGAGGTGAGGTGGCGGCCTCTAATCGTAAACGGAAGAAGTCATTTCCATCGTGGAAACAACAAGAAGCTGCTAAGAAGCAACACTTCAAGAAGGGAGACTTCCGAAACCAGCAGAGGCCGAAACGAAAGCAGGACAGGTTCACCCTCCTCACAAAAACACCAAAAGAAATTTTGGCTTTGGACAAAGGAAAATTCAAGCCTCCTCCGCCAATGACAACCCCAGTAGAAAAAAGGAACGCTAGCAAATTCTGTGAGGTTCATGGGGAAGTAGGTCACACCACCGATGAGTGCATGCACCTAAAAAGGCAAATTGACTTAAAGTAGGAAAGCTGTCACATTTAATCAAAGAACTAAAACAAAGCAACGGGAAAGACCAGGCAAAAGCAACAAAAAAGGGGGAAACCTCAGGAAAGGATAAGCCGCTGGCAATACTGATTGTACAACCATGGCAGAGGGTAGCTAAACAAAGGATTACCCAAACTTTCTCTCCGGAGTCAGTAATCTATTTTCTACCCTTAGGGGAGGAAGATGGGACAGAGGGTCCCATGATTTTTAAGGCTGAGATGTGAGGACATTTTGTTCACCGCATGTATGTGGACGAAGGCTCCTCTTCAGAAATCCTGTATGAACATTGCTTCAACAGATTCTGCCCAGAGGTAAAAAACTAGATGATTCCCGTAACCACGCCGCTGGTTGGGTTCAGTAGAGAAATAATATGGCCGCTAGGGCAAATATCGATGCTTGTGAAGATAGGTGATGAGGAATACTCAACTTTTGCATGGATGAATTTCATGATAGTAAGGTCGCCATCCCCATACAACGGAATCATAGGAAGGCCGGGAGTAAGGATAATACAGGCAGTTCCGTCTACAACTCACGGAATGCTAAAATTCCCGGTGACAGGCGGAACGGTCACATTACGAAGCAGCAAGATTATTCCATTAGATTGCACAATGGTTTCAGGACCAGGAGTACCGCAATCCGTTATCAACCAAGTCACAAAATAAAAAATTCAGGTAGCGATTCACCCAGAATATCCGGAACAAACTATAGCAATAGGTTCTACCTTAACAGAAGATGGGCGGAAGGAGCTGTGCGGTCTGCTAAGGCGCAACCTCGATATATTCGCCTGGAAGCCAGTGGATATGACTGGATTCCCGCGGCACATAGCTGAGCACAGGCTAAATATCCGTGAAGGATGTCTACCCGTTAGACAAAAGAAAAGAGGTCAAGCACCTAAGAGAAATAAAGCAATCTATAAAGAAGTCAAGAAACTGGTAGACACTGATATCATGAAAGAAGTCCATTATCACAGTTGGCTATCAAACCTGGTGATGGTAAAAAAGCAGGACAACAGTTGGAGAATGTGCATAGATTTCAAGGAATTAAATAAAGCGTGTCCTAAAGATGGCTATCCGCTACCGGAAATAGACTGGAAGGTAGAGTCCCTCTGCGGATATTCGTTCAAGTGTTTCCTGGACGCATAGAAAGGATACCATCAAATACAAATGGCAAAATAAGACGAGGAAAAGACAACATATATCACGAGCCAAGGAATATTCTATTACTCAAAGATTCCGTTTGGATTAAAAAATGTTGGAGCAACTTATCAACGAGTAGTGGATAAAACTTTCCAGAAACAAATCAACTAAAACTTGGATGTATATGTAGATGACCTAGTCATTAAAAGCCGTACGGAACAAGAAGTAACCAGAGACATAGAGGAAACATTCAAGACCCTTAGAGACATATACATGAAGTTAAACCCCCAAAAATGTGCCTTTGGGATGAGAGAAGACACCTTCCTGGGGTACAAAGTGAATGCTGAAGAATTAAGAGTATGTCCAGACAAGGTGGAAGCAGTCCTCAATTTACCATCTCTAAAATGTTTTAAGGACGTGCAAAAACTAAACGGGAAGATGGCAAGCTTAAACAGATTTCTGTCTAAATCAGCAGAAAAAGCATTGCCATTTTTTAAAACCCTACAGAAGTACACAAAGAAAAGCGATTTACAATGGACCGCGGAGGCGGAAAGGGCATTCAAGCAAAAGAAAAAATCGATAGCAGAATTAACCATGTTAACCGCACCAAAAGAAAAAGAGGAACTAATCATGTATCTGCCTGCTGCAAAGGAAGCCATTAGTGCGATCCTAATGATGGAAAGTGACGGGAAACAAATGCCTATCTACTTCGTCAGCCGTGCATTACAGGGTTCGGAAATCAACTACACTCCAATGGAAAAGCTAATACTTGCTCTGGTAAGTGCTAGCAAGCGACTAAAAAGATATTTCCAGGCACATACGATCACTGTAATCACATACCAACCAATAAAGCAGATACTGTCAAACCCGGAGGTTACAGGAAGGCTGCTCAAATGGAGCTTTAAGCTAGAAGAACATGACATTCATTATAGACCGAGAACGTCATTCAAGGGACAAATTCTAGCGGATTTCATTGTGGAGCGTCCGGAAGATGACTCCACGGATACACCCATGGAGGACAAAGAAGAACTTCCGGATCCTTGGATATTATTCACAGACGGCTCATCATGCGTAGACGGTTCTGGAGCCGGCCTGATACTTACAAGTCCGGAAGGAACATAATTCACATATGCCCTAAGATTCAGATTCGACGCTACCAATAACGAAGCTGAATATGAAGCTTTGATAGCCGGCCTCCGGATAGCGGAACAAATAGGAGTAAAAAATCTTCAAGCAAATGTAGATTCAAGGCTTGTGGCTAATCAAGTAAATGAGACTTACATAGCAAAGGAGCCATGCATGATCAAATACTTAGAGAAAGTCAAAAACCTTACCAGTACTTTCAAGGAATTCTCCATTAAACAAGTACGCAGAGGAGAGAACAAAAAAACAGACGCGCTAAGCAAGATGACATCTACCAGCTTCGCCCACCTAAGCAAGCAAGTACTTGTAGAAGAACTCAAGGAAAAATCAATAGATGAAAGGGAAGTGCTAGCAGTAGTAGAAGAAGTAGGAAGCACATGGATGACTCCAATCTATGAGTACCTCACTGAGGAAATTCTTCTAGAAGAAAAGAGAAAGGCACGAGCCATACGCCGCAAGGCAGGTCGATATGCCGTGACAAACGGAATAATGTACAAAAGGTCCTTCCTTAGGCCATGGTTACGATGTGTTGGGCCGCTGTAGGTAAACTACGTTTTGAGAGAAATCCATGAGGGATGATGCAACATGCACGCCGGTCCAAGATCCATGGTGGCAAAAGTTTTAAGATCAGGGTATTACTAGCCAACTATGCACGCAAACGCTAGGAAATTGATAAGGGAATGAAGTAACTGCCAAGTTCATTGCCCCGCGCCAAGGAACCCACAACAGAATATGACACCCATTACATCTCCATGGCCATTTTATAAATATGGGATTAAGATAGCCGGACCCTTCCCGGTAAAGTCAAGTTCCTGATAGTGGCAATTGATTACTTCACAAATTGGATAGAAGCAAAACCCGTGGCGACTATAACGGGAGCCCAGATTAAGAAGTTTGTGTGGGACAACATTTAGAGATTTGGTATACCCGGAGAAATAATATCAAACAACGGAAAGGAGTTCAGGGATAACCCATTCAAATATTGGTGCGAAAAGCTATGTATTCGCCAGTGCTTCGCTTCCGTTAAGCATCCGCAAGCCAATGGCTTGGTAGAAAGGGCAAACAGGAGTTTAGGTGAAGGAATCAAGGCACGGTTAGACGAAAGAAGCAAAAACTGGTTGGAAGAAATCTCACATGTCTTATGGGTACATCGTACTATGAACAAGTCAAGTCATGGAGAAACACCATTCTCGCTGACGTATGGAACAGAAGCGGTAATCCCAATAGAAATTGGCATGCTAACCTTAAGAACCGCGGAAGTTGATATGATAAAAAACGATGAGGCCTTGGAAACCAACTTAGACTTTTTGGAAGAGAGAAGAGAGCATGCAACAATTCAGGAAGCAAAGAGCAAAGCCAAGGTGGAAAAATATTATAATGTCAGGGTTCGCAGCACAAGTTTTAGGCCGGGAGACATTGTCTACCGGAACAACGAAGCAAGTCGTGTGGAAGATGGAGGCAAGCTCGGACCTAAGTGGGAAGGACCATATGAGGTCACAAAAGCATTAGGTAAAGGAGCATACAAACTTAGAGACCGCAACGGGAACACCCTGCCGCGAACATGGAACGTCTGTAACCTTAAGAAATGCTATGTACATGAATGCCTAAACTTTCCTTATTGTAATGTCTTTAAGTTTTAATGAATGAAAAAGTGAAGCCTAGCTACCTTCACAAGTTTTTACTTTAGATTTTTATTTACTTTTTACTTTGAAAAAGATACTTGAATATTACATGAATTGGTAAGACGCGCACGCAAAGGGGCATGGCCCCGTGTAAACATTATCCCGTATAATAAGGGAATGAGTAACCTAACAATCAACTCAAGTACATAAGAGGTATTGCAAGCCCGGTACTCGGAAAATGACCCGCAAGCATTTTACTAAGACTATCATCACAAACATATAGAAGTGATATTAAAAGATAGCAACCAAAACATGTTAGCAAGATACAAAAACTGTTGAGTGTTACATCACAAACATAGCTGAACATACACACTGTTCAAGTATAAACACCACCACAAAAAGGCCACACATGGTCACGGTAAGAGCGTAAAAACATAAACGGAAATAACAATCATTCACCACGAAAATAAGCATAGCTTACTCCAGGGTCGTATCTAACTCCTCCTCCTTAAGGGTCATGGTAGAGGGGTTTTCATGATGCGGTTCCGCATTCGAGACTCGATAATCGAATACGAAGAGAGGGGGAACAACACCAGAGGACACAAAGGTAGTAGAAAAGGGTGGTAACAGGTTCAGCGGCAACAAGAATGACATAAGTACTAGCTTCACCAATTAAACTTCGAGAAGATAAAGGCTCAGTAAGAGGAACCATAACATCCGTAAGGGACAAACATTTCTCCATAATCTCTCCCTTTACCCTTTGAACTCGAGAGTGAACCACTTG
>BQNB010146652.1:0-16542 GCA_026074375.1 Tanacetum coccineum
CACCTATGTTAGCACGTGCTTGACGTGTTTAAAAGTCAAAGCTGAACACCAAAAACCATCTGGTTTGTTGGTGAAACCTAAGATTCCTCAATGGAAGTGGGATAATATCACCATGGATTTTGTCACCAAACTCCCAAAGCCGTCAGGTGGTTATGATACCATTTGGGTGATTGTAGACCATCTTACTAAGTCTGCACACTTTTTACCAATAAGGGAAAATGATTCTATGGACAAATTTATAAGACTATGCTTGAAGGAAGTAGTCACAAGACATGGAATACTAGTCTCAATCATTTATGACCGTGACGGTAGATTCACATCAAATTTCTGGAGAGCGTTTCAAAAGGATTTGGGTACTCGTTTAGATATGAGTACTGCTTACCATTCGTAGACCGATAGACAAAGAGAAAGAACCATTCAGACACTAGAAGATATGTTACGCGCTTGCGTGATAGACTTTAGGAATGGTTAGGATAGACACTTATCGCTAATCGAATTTTCATATAACAACAGTTATCACACTAGCATTAAAGCTGTCCCATTTGAGGCACTTTATGGTCAGAAGTGTCGTTCATTTGTTTGTTGGGCCGAGGTCGGAGATGCTCAGCTCACTGGTCCAAAAATTATTCAAGAGACAACCAAAAAGATCATTCAAATCAAGAGCAGAATTCAAGCCGCTCGTGATCGCCAGAAGAGTTACGCCGATGTGAGGCGTAAGACTTTAAAATTTCAAGTTAGTGACAGAGTTATGTTAAAAGTTTCGCCTTGGAAAGGGGTTATCCGTTTTGGCAAACGAGGGAAGTTGAACCCAAGGTATAGTGGCCCTTTCAAGGTGTTAGCTAAAGTGGGAACCGTTGCTTACAGACTCGAACTTCCACAACAATTAAGCAGGGTTCATAGCACGTTTCACGCATCCAATTTAAAGAAGTGTTTATCCGGCGAGCCATTGGCAATTCCGTTAGATGAAATACATATTGATGACAAGCTTCACTTCGTTGAAGAACCAGTAAAGATCATGGATCGTGAGGTCAAATGGTTAAAGCAAAGCTATATTCCAATTATCCATGTTCGATAGAACTCTAGGAGAGGTCTTGAGTTCACATGGGAACGTGAAGATCAATTTCGAAAGAAGTATCCGCATCTCTTCACGAAAACCACACCCTCGACAAGTGTCGCACCACATCTTGAGCCTTGCGGACAAGGCTCCTTTAACGGGGGAAGACTGTAATAATCCATTATTTCAGGTCATTCTACAACTTCAATTATTCCAATATTTATTTTTAGACTTTTACGCATTTACTTTTAATTTTTATCGTTAAGTTAAATCGCGTAAACTGAACATCAACATTCAACGTAAACTGGCATCAAACAAATGTAAGTTTACATCAAGTAAATGTTATAAAGTTACTAGGAAGATAATTTATAACTTTACACTTTTTATTTTTATTGGTTACGTAAAACGTTTACGTAACACGATAAAACTACACTTTTGCATGTATGGCAAACCATTAACCCACCTATACTTCAACAAATACCTACTAATACCCTTAATGTCAAAATTTTATAAATCTTTCACCCCCATACTAGTGTAGCTGTGTATAAGCAACACAACCCAACACATTCATACTTAAATCAAATGATCGAACAACTATCCACTAACAAACATAAACAACCATTTCCTTTATCCTTTGGATCAAAACCCTAAAGTTATACACAACTTATCTCCTACACCTTCATATGGAACGGCTAGAACATGATGGAACCACAAGCATACTTTTACTACTTTATCATATATTCATTCTATATGATCCTAAATGTGATTTTAAACCTTAGGATAAAACATAACCTCCATATAATCCAAAAACCATTATGCAAAACACTTCATCATTTTCACCTTTTAATTATCATCCTCAACCTCATTTAACTTCACATTTCTTCCAAATTTCAAATAAACATACCATTAGTTTGTAACAATCTGTTATTTCAGGTCATTTTACGACTCCATTTATTCCATTATTTATTTTTAGACTTTTGCGCGTTACTTTTAATTTTTATCGTTAAGTTAAATCGCGTAAACTAAAAATAAGCATTCAACGTAAACAAACATCAAACAAATAAAAGTTTATATTCAACAAGTGTTATAACATTATTAGAAGTATAATTTATAACTTTTCAAGTTTTATTTTTATACTTTACGTAAAATGCATCCGGTTCGTATTTTAGGCATCTATGCATGCATGTAAACACATAAACACTTCTATACTTCAACAAATACCCACCATAATACCCAATACCCTTAATGTCAAAATTTTATAAATCTTTCACCCCCATACTAGTGTAGCTGTTTATAAGAAACATAACCTAACACATTCATACTTAAAATTAAATCAAAACCCTCCACTAACAACTTAAACAATTATACTTGTTATCCAATGGATCAAACACTCAATATAGCATCACTTTGGTCTCTCTTTTCTTTGTTCTTGTGACCGATTGGTATAGAAGCAAGAGAGGGGATAAGAAGCAAGCATGCATAGGTTCTTTCACATCATTCTTACACACTCCTTGCCACTCTTACACCAAGCATGTTTGGTCTACTTCTTACCATGTCCTTTATCAAAATCCCATGCCCTAAACACCTTTATAACTGGTCACTCCTTAAGCACCTTTAATAATTTATATAGATGGTTTTACAAGTGGTATTTTACCAAGTTTTGCTATAAATACTTGACATAAAGTAAGCTTATGCACACACTTCATTTACAAAGAAAATCAAACACAAAACCCTCTCCTATTTCACTTAAACTCACTACACACATTCACCACCCAAATACATTTATTAGTTTTGATTTTACAAGTATTACAAGTATACTAAGGGTTGATATTAAACATATCTAAGGTGTTACAAATTGTATTGGAAGCTTGGTTGGGTAATTACAAAGGGTTTGTACAAGTAAACTTTTAGTTACGAATCCGTGCATATAAAGATCACAAAAAACGGAATTAAAATGGAGGAGATATGAATTTTATACGATTTCAATATAATAAATTTACAAAAAGTGTTTTTATAAATTTTAGCCACTGTTACTGTTCATGACAGTTTGTATAAATATTATAAGTATAATATTTTGCTAGATTTCTCAAATACGATTCCATACATATAAAGAACAAGCGAAACGGAATTAAAATGAATAAGTTATGATGTTTATAAGATTACAAAGATTAAATATATAAAAGTAGTTTTATATAATTTTACAAAGACAATAAAAGTTACTGTTTATCAGTAGCTAAATTATCATAAATATAATATTTTGATTAATCTTCTTAATACGAAACCGTGGACATAAAGAACGTATAAAACGGAGTTAAAACGAAAAAGATATAAGGTTTATAAAACCTTATGCACTATTTTTATACTTGTGCACTATTTCCTGACATGAATAGTGTTGGTTCGTTTTTAATAAAAACTTTACGAAACGATGTGGTATCACTTATATAATATTTATACATGTTTTTAACTTTATAAATATTATTTTACAAGACGATTGAACTATTTATACAATAACATTATATAAATAATAAAAACATTAAATCAAGTATTTTTAACAATTAATAAATTGTTGGACAAGTATGCTATTTTACAAATACAAATACATGGATATTTATTTTTCAAAGTACAAATTTATATTGTTTAATTTTATAAATTAAACAAACACGTTTAGGTGGTGATGTAACTATATAGAATTATATGTTGTGTTAGTTATTCAAGTACATTGTACTCATACGACCTATATTTAGTTAGGTTGCATTCGGACTATACGTGAAGATTTTTATATTTGATTTATATATCAAATACATTCACTGAGGTGAGTTCATAGCCCCGCTTTTATACAATTACATTGATTTACAACTTTAGGGTGAGAAACATGCATTGTTTTACAATTGAGCGCAAGTACATTTTAAACAAAATTACGAGTTTGCCTAAGTAGCTATAACCCACTATTGCCCATGAATCATGAACTGTTAATTACTGGATTGTAAGCATGAATGTTATAAATAGATCTATTTGGGATTGACATTCCCGTTTGGGTGAGTAGCGCTCACTAGTTTCGGAGGTACCGAAACGACGAATGTATACCATGTCGGAACAATTTGGATGTTGAGGGTTGAACATCTACACGGGCACATTATTTGAATTAATTTGCATACACATACATGTTGTAGTTTCAGTGTCATGAGCTTAGGGAATCGTAATTACTTTTGTGATATTGTATTCGTTACTTATCATACACTTGGAAATCTTGCAGTCCTACTTTATACATAACTTAAACCTGTGAATTCACCAACTTTATGTTGACGTTTTAAAGCATGTTTTTCTCAGGTCAATAAGGTAATTAATTACTGGATTGTAAAGCGCGTTCTATGGTATGAATAGATTATTTGGTGATTGAATCCTGTTCGGGTGAGTAGCGCTCACTAGTTTCGGTGGTCGTTATTTTAGATGTCATTGCATAAAGATTTAGAAGCATTACATTTTAGGGATATTTGTTATGTTTTAAAATCTTTACATTTACAAGTGAACATGTTAAGCCGTTGTGTTTTGTAACAAACAACTATAATTAAATCCAATGTATCAATTTTAAACAACTCATTTAGTGGTCGTTCTCATATCTTGTGCTATTGATCTATGAAGTAACACTCTCAGACCCATATTCCGCTGCGACCCAATTTGAGGGTGTTACAGATTGGTATCTAGAGCCAAGGTTATAGAGAACCAGGTCAAATGTTTTACTTGGACTATAACCGTTTTCAAATATTGCATCATATAAAAGTTTTTCACGGGACATACATACACTATTTGGTTGCATTAGTTGGTTAAACTAGATGCTTACATGATTAATATATGTGTTTATATTATATTATGTATATTACTATGTCTTATATATATAACTTATGTAAGTTTATATTATTGTTACAGATTAGTCATGTCATCTGACGGCGCATCGTCTGCAATTACCTATACTTCTGTTTCCTCTGAGGCGCGATCATGGAGTATCTGACTGAGGATCCTTACGAGGAGGCTGCTCAACAGGCATTGGAGCAGGCACTACCTACTTCAAAGTATGTGTCTGACCTTTGGAGCTGGTAGATATTGTACTCAATGTAGTCTTGTCAGATACCTGATTACCGGAGTACCCTTGCTCCATCAAATGATGATATTCTAGTCGAGGATTAGCCTCTACCTGATGATGCCTCACCTGTATCCCTATCACCGGGCTACATTGCTGACTCTAATCTAAAGGAGGATGAGGAGGATCATGAGAAGGATCCTGCCAACGAAGGAGATGATGATGATGATGAGTCATCTGATGATGACGACGATGATGATGATGTTGAGGAGGAGGAGGAGCACCTAGCTCCTGCCGACTCTACTGCTGTTGCTTCTCCAGCTGTTGATCATGTCCCTTCCGCTGAGAAGACAGAGTCGTTCGAGACTGTTGAGTCTGCGGCACACCACCACAACCACCTGCTATTACCGTACTACTCCTAGGATGAATGTCCGAACCCAAACACCTATATCGTTTCCTTTCGAGGAAGAGGTTGATAGACTTCTTGCCTTACCTACTCCACCACCATTTACTCTCATTGATTATCATCAGCACCCACCAGTACTAAATATGTCAAGCACGCTAGGTTGTAGACGCGGCATAATGATGGCCATACCTTCACCTATACATTTACCACCATCCTTTTCTACCTCGCCTATCCGAACCCCACACATACCAGAGCAGCCATGCTTAGTAAGAGCTGCTGCAACACATCTCCTCCCTATCATTCACAAATACTTCCTGCTAGGGGACACCACCATTTTTACATTTATAACAGCTTTCTGCACCATCCATTAGACGCAAAGATGACCTTCCCGAGGCAAGGGGACTGCTGCTTCGGAAGAGGCTACCACTTACTGCTCCCACACCCAATGTTTTAAAAATCGCGCCTAAGGCGCGCCTACTCCCTAAATCCCTCGAGGCTTCAGCCTTTAGGATTTTTTTAGATCGAGGCTCACAACATGAATAAATCCCATAAAAATCGCAGCTCCTTGGGATTTTGTGCCTTGGGACTAGTCGCTCCTAGCATATGTAATGGGTTTTGGGCCTTTTGATCTTAATATTGAGACACAAATACAAAATATCGCATGAGCTCCTTTATATTTTGTCTACGTAATAATAACCCGCATAATTATTAGAAAATTAAATAATACTCTACAGTATAGTGAAACAAGGCTCTAATTTTCTTCATATTCCTTCCAATTATTCAACATCTCTTTTAATTTGACACATATGTAATCAACTTCAGTCATATGTATATTGTCTACTTTTTGACAGAGGCTTCTTGCAAAGTCACAAATCAAAAAAACTTAGATCCAATGATGCGAGACAAAACTTATAAATATTATAAGGAATGTACCTGCACAGGAAGGGTCAAAGCCACGTAGACGAGTCAAACTATAATCTTAGATCCAGTGATGGTTATGCTAGTTCAAGCTCAAGGGGAAGGGAAAGGGGATGGTCTAGTTCTAAACAAAAAACCTTTAGATGAAGATGATGAACGTTTGTTGTTTTAGAGAATAGTGAAACTATAGAAGAAGATGTCAGAGGGATGAATATGATCTACAATAAGGAGCCTCGATACAACATTTGTAAGTGATGATGATGGGAATTTGACGACTTAGATTGATGTATCTTGATTTGTTTCTTAAGTAGTTTCTTTATGAATTATTATCATGTTAATGTCGAATTATGCTTGAATAATTGATACGTTGCTCACTTTGTCTTGTTGATATTTTTGGTTTAAAATGTTGTGCTTTGTTAGATGTATTAACTATTAAATATCTCAAATTTTATTTTGTTTTATTCAATCCGCATAAAAGTGTGACATATGTCATAAAAAAAATAGTGTATTTAGAGCGACTCATATTTATGAATCGCCGCCGCTAGTGGTTATAGCAGCCTCCCTCTCAAGGCTCATTGGACCCGCCCCTTTGAGCTTTAGTGCGCCTTGAGACTTTTCAGAAACTTTGCCCACACCTAGGTTTAAGGTTGGGGAGAGTTCTGTTGTTGCTGCTGCTAGACAGCTGGGATCTACTATGGCCCGTAGGGTCGATTACAGTTTTGTAGATACTGTGGATGCCAATATCCGAGATACTAAGAGGAGGACTTTGGTTGCCCATAGAGGTTAGTCATCTTGAGGTACGTACCAGGCAGATGTTCGTAGGAGAGAGAGTTTAGAGTTCTATGCATGGCATCAGGATACCCAGACTGATCGTGCTGCTGTGAGAGCTGAGATTGAGGTATTGAGGAGAAAGAGGCTTGCTTATAAGAGAGAGAGAGAAACGGGAGGTGGATGGTTAGGAGAGACAAACCGGTTACCCTAAGATGTGAGAGAGATGAGAGTTGTGACACCATCAGGCCTTGGCTAGGTCGAGGCTAAACAAAGATTGGAGGCACGGATTGGAGTTTTTGAGAACTCTGCGTTATCGCCACCGAGTGGCAGGTCAGGACGTCGTGATCATGAACTAGAGCCTTAATGCTATTGGAGGCTGGTTGTGAGCAGTATTGATACTTTGGAGGACACTGGTAGTAGTAGTTAGTGTGGTACCATTTGTAGCTATCATGTATAGCCTGCTAAGTATTATGGGATTACTCCCAGCTAGTAGACTGTATGGGGATCTTTTGTTCATCATCTAGCTATCATGTATGGCATGCTAAGTATTATGGGTGAACCTCAGCTAGCACTGCCTTAGGTTTGTATTTTTCTAGTTTGGCATCTCATGTATCTTAGGTCGTTTGTGCCAAGATCATCTTATCATGTATTTTTATCGATTTAATTATGATATGAATGTCGATTTATTTAAATCATTGTTGTTTTCATAAGCTTGTTATATTTTCACTGGTGTTGTGATTTCATGTATTTATTATGGCATATGTTCATGCCAAGTTATGATTGTTTGAAAAATCTAACATGTATTTTATTTCTTTGTGAAGTTTTTGCGAAGACAAATGACACTAAAGAGACGTCGCAAACAGCACACCCACCACAGTGTATTGTGAACGATGCTTAACTATAAGGGCAATGATTGGCCATGAGTTGTCGATGTATGGCATGGGGTGGTGTTTTGGGACAGAAATTAAAGCAAATAGAACCAGCAAAAATGGCGATGACAACCATGATTCTGGAACTGGTAGCAGAAGAACAGAGCGAGCTGCTCGTGAGTGCAACTACAGTGACTTCCTCAAATGTCAACCCCTGAATTTCAAGGGTATTGAAGGAGTTGTTGGTCTTACTCAGTGGTTTAAAAGATGGAATCTGTCTTTTATATCAGTAACTGCACAGTCGCGTGTCAAATAAAGTTCTCTACTTGTACTCTCAAGGGAAAAGCTTTAACGTGGTAGAACTCCCACGTTAAGACTGTTAGCCATAATGCTGCATACGCAATGACATGGAAAGCATTGAAAAAGATGATGACTGATAAATACTGCCCGAGAGGCAAGATTAAGAAGCTAGAAATTGAGTTATGAAACTTAAAGGTGAAGGGAACTGATGTGGAAAGTTATAGCCAACGTTTTCAAGAGTTTGCATTGATGTGCAATAGGATGTTTCCTGAGGAGTCTGATGAGATTGAAAAGTATGTCGGTGGTCTGCCCGACATGATCTATGGAAGTGTAATGGCGTCTAAGCCTAAGACAATGCAAGATGCAATTGATTTTGTAATGATTAATGGATAAAGAACCCGTACTTTGCTGAACGTTAGGCCGAGACACAAAGGAAATATGAAAATTTGAGGGACACTTTCAAAGAAACCAATCAAACCACAATAGCCATTCAAAAGGCACAATGTGGCATGGGCCTATAATGCATGGCCTGGGGAGAAGAAACCTTACGAATGATCTAAACCTCTGTGCCATAAATGCAACTATCACCATGATGGGCAATGTGCTCCCAAATGCAACCAATGCAGAGGACTGGCCATTCAGCCCGTGCGCTGGACTGTAGAAACCTAGCTATGCCAAACAACAAACAACAACAAAAAAACACAGAGAGCATAAGGGGTGAATCAAAGAGTTCATTACTTGCTTTGGTGTGGGACGCTCAAGGCCATTCTTAGAATAATTTCCCGAAGGTTAAGGAACAAGAATCAGGGGGAAATCAGGATGGATGGAATGGTTATGCTGTGGGCAATGAGCTTATGATGTGGGCATTTGCGGAACAATATACGAACTAATAATGTGGTATGGGTACGTTCCTCCCTAAACAACCGTTATAGCTTTGAGATTATTTGATACTGGTGACGATTGGAGTTGCGGGGTTCGTATCTACTGGCATTTAGTTCTATGATTTGATCTATCCAACTAACTAGTCCATGGTTATGATGTCTGAGTTTAGCTGATGGTAGAAATATATTGGGTTAATACCCAAAAAACTTATACAGGGGTTTTTGCTCTTTGTATTTTCCTAAATCATCCATTTCAAAATCGACTTAATTCCTATAGTGAGGGGTAGTTTTGATGTCATTATTGGTATGGACTAGTTATCCTAAATTTCATGTCGTAATGTTTATATTGTGCATGGAAAACTCTTTCTTCTTCTTGTTCTCGTTCCTTTTGTGAACTAAAAAATTTTAATTTTTCATGGTGACGGAAGCAACAACGGACACGAGTCTCGATTAAACATCATCTCGTGCACCAAAACACAAAAGTATTTGCTGAAGGGATGTCCCATATTTTTGGCACATGTTACCACGAAAAAGACTGAAGACAAGTCGGAGGGGAGAAGCGACTTGAAGATAGATGTACCGGATTGTTCGATATTTTCCGAAGTTCTTTTTTCCTGTGGTACTTGCCGGGTATTCCACCAACCCCGAGAAATAGAATTTCAAACCCTCGATTAGTACCTGGTGCCTGCAACTGTAGCACGGGTGGCTCTGATCGATTTGCGTCTGTCAGAGATGAAAGAGTTGTCAGATTCACTGCAGGAACTTTCCGAAAAGTCCTTTATAAGACCAGTTCATTCACACCTTGGGGAGCTCGGTCCTGTTTGTCCTAGAAGAAGATGGATTCATTTCGGTTGTGCATCGTTTACTTGGAATTAAATTAAGTATCGGTGAAGAACCGTTATTCCGCTCCAAGGATTGATGATTATTTGATACAACTTTAAAATAGAAAAAAAAATAAATAAAAAAGGGGGGGGTCGAGTGGTCTACTCGAGATCGAACCTGAAGATCGGGTTATCATAACTGAGTGTTCGTGAAGCAGACATCCCGAGACCGCTTTCTCTCTATATGTACAGTTGAATTTCAAGTTATGCATTTGGTTGGAACTAAACGCATCGACTGTATTATGGACCTTCATGAATGGGTTGCAAACCATATTTGGCAAAATTCGTGATGTCTTTAATTGATGAGTATTAGTATATTGAATGCAAGCTAGAGCACAATAGCATCTAAAGTTAAACTTGGAATTTCTTAAGAAGGAGGAGTTGTATGCAATATTTTCTAAATGTGAATTTTGGATTCCAAAAGTATAGTTCCTTGGTCACGTGATTGACAGTACGGGAATTCACGTGGATCCCACCAAGATCGAATCCATTAAAGATTGGACATCTCCTAAGACACCAACGGAGATTCGTTAATTTTTAGGTCTTGCCGGTTATTATCGAAGGTTCATTGAAGGATTTTTGAAGATCGCCAAATCAATGACCAAGAAAAGAAGGTCGTGTTTGATTGGGGTGACAAACAAGAAGCGTTTCAAAACTGTTTGAAGGAAAAAGGTTGTTGGCTGTGCACTATCTTGGCTTTACTGAATGGAGATGAGAACTTTGTGTTTATTGGATGCTTGCATAAAGAGAATTAGGTGCTATGTTGATGCAGAACGAGAAAGTGATTGCTTATGCATTACGTCAAATGAAGATTCATGAGAAGAATTACACGACTCATGATTTGGAACTAGGAGCAGTAGTGTTCGCTCTAAAGTTATGGAGACACTATCTGTATGGGAAAAAATGTATCGTGTTCACTGATCACAAGAGCCTATAACACATCCTTGATCAGAAAGAATTAAACATGAGACAACGTCGTTGGTTAGAATTGCTCAGTGATTACAATTGTGAAATTTGTTTCACCCAGGCGAAGCAAATGTATGTGGCTGCGCTAATTAAGCAGGAAAGGAACGAATTAAGCCATTACGGGTTCGAGCCTTAGTTATGACTATTAGTTTAGATCTCCCCAAGCAAATTTTGGTTGCTCAGGACGAGGCTAGAAACCAGAATCCATTAACGCGGCGAAGATGTTGTGAGGAGCGCTACTATGCTAATTGAAAATTCAAAGGGAACAGGAAAAACCCAAGTCCTGACCTCTATGTAAACTTGGAACTACGAGTTGACGGAACATGTGCTTGATATAATAGAAGTTGGTTTGCCATTCTTTGGTGATTTAAGGACTTGATTATGCTATGAGTCCCAAAAGTCGAAAATATTATGTTAACCGGGTAGTTCTGACAATATTGTACCAAGACATGAAACAATTATAATGGTGACCTAATATGAAAAGCCGACCACTCGCAACCTATTAGCTCTGTGTTTGACGTGATTTAAAGGTCAAGCTGAACAAACAAAATAACTAATACTGGTTTGTTGTGTGCAAACCTGAAAATTCCTTCAATGGAAGTCGGGAAAATATACTATGGATTTCGTCACCAAGATCCCAAGGCGTCAAGTGGTCTGATCCCATTTGGGTATATTGTGATCGACTTACAAAAGTTGCACTATTCTTACGATGAGGGAGAATGACTCCTTGGACAAATTAGCAAGACTTATACTTAAATGAATGGTCACGAGACATGGAATACCAGTCTCGATCATTTGTGATTATGACGGCAGGTTTACGTCAAACTTCTGGAGGGCATATCAAAAGGCTTTGGGTACTCGTTTGGATATGAGTACGGCATACCATCCGCAGACTGATGGACAAAGTAAAAGGGCCATTCAGGCATTCGAAGATATGTTACGCGCTTGCGTGATAGACTTTGGGAATGGTTGGGAAAAACACTTGCCGCTGATTGAGTTTTCGTACAACAACAGTTATCATGCTAGAATTAAAGCTGTCTCATTTGAGGCACTTTATGGTCGGAAGTGTCGATCACCTGTTGTGTTGGTGATTCGGTTGGGAAACTGCTCAGACTCTACGGTCCGGATCTTATTTCACGAGTAATTCCCGTGAAGATTGTTCAAATCAAAACAAAGAATTCAAGTCCGCTGTGATTCTCCAAAGAGTTACGCCGATGTGAGGCGTATGCCTTTGGTAATTTACAAGTATGGCGCACCTGAGTCATGTTGAAGGTATCACCTTGGAAAGGGGTTATCCATTTTGGCAAACGGGGGAAGTTGAACCCGAGATATATTAGACCTTTCAAGGTGTTGGCTAAACTGGGAGATGTTTGCTTACAGACTCGAACTTCGACAACAACTAAGCAGGTGATGACATTAAATAACGTCACTTTATTATATCATTTATCCCATTTGTTTTGCCCACTTTTTACTATAAATTTATTGTGTGCATTATTGGTACTTTAATTGCTTTAAAGATGATAAATACTGTTAATTCATGAGATGTTTATGAAGACAGTAAAAGGAAACATAATTTAGTTCTAAATAGAAAGATATTTGAAGATTTCTGATTTGACCAATAGTCGTATCAAAAAAGAGATGCGGTATATCGCGCCAAGACTTCACAAAGAAAATGCGTATTGACCATATTCCCAATACGGCGCTATCCTTCTGTCTACATTACGGCCGTAATCCCATGAAGAGAACTATTCGAAGATCAATAAAATAAGTAAATTGAGAATGATATCATGAATTGATTATGAACGTAGGCGCACTCCAAGGAAATCAGGCCCAATACGTAGTATCGACCCTTCCTTGCCAGATTCGGCCGTATCAAGTCTTTTCAGGACCACTATTAAATAAAGAGCTCAAAAACGAAGTTTTCAGGTGTATTATATATTTTTTTATACCATCATCCCTAAAGACGAATTTTAGAAGGAGGAGATTCAGCCACAAGGTCAAGAATCTTGATCACAAATCCATAGAAGACATTGTGATAATTTTTACTCTCTTAATCATTCATTTTCATTGTTTGATTAGCTTGTATATTTACAATTGGTTGTGGGTAATACCCTCGGGTTATTAGCCATCTTAATGAAAGTTTACATGTTTGGTTTGTTTTAAATTGATTTCTTAAATTTATCGTTGAATTGTTTAATTCTGTTTTCACCTACATACTTGTTTATGTGTTTGAAATCGATCCTATCGTTCAACTGGACATCTAGTGATACAGACCCAAAGTAATCTAAAGATACCGGGATATTCTCCATATCGTGTTTAATATCACTGGACTATAGGATCAAATAATATCGTTTGTCTTTGTTCTTTTTGAATTATGAGCTTAGTTGGTCCAGTAGGTAGACCGTTTATGTTCAGCAATATGTTCTTAATTAAACTGATAATAGATTGAATTGTGGTATACTAGTATTTGATAACACCGTCAAACATTAAGTGGTTTAAAGTCCGTTGGGCTAGGGTTTTAACAGCGATCACCACTGATTTGTTCTAAGATAGTTATAATTAAACTAAAGGTTATGCTTTATGCGGATGCGTTAATTATGACAAGATTAATCGTGTCTAGGTCTTAGGATGATGTCCAACTAAGTCTTAAGAATGATATGCCGCTTCGGAGATAAGTATCTCAATTGTCACTAAACAAAAAAACCGGGATTAATACCGGATTTTAATTGTGGCTAATACAGTTTTCTATCATTTGGCTTGTACCGCTTTTCTATCTTCTGATTTTATTCTTTTGTGTTTATTGTTTATTGAATTGTTAGCTTGTTTCCACCAAACTGTGCCCGTTCTCTCGGCTGAAAAACCCCATATCATTACGACCCCAACGTATTTATCTTAGTTTAACAGTTATAGATAATTAAAAATACTATAGAATATAAGGATTTTTGTTCACTCTTTTTAGTTTGTTTTTTTTTTTCGGGGGGGGGGTGGGGGGGGGGGATACCAACACTCCGTTATAACTTACCGCGAAACTCCATCTTGATCGAGTACATTGCTCGTTAAAAAAGTGTTGTTTTTCGGTTTTAGTCGGCTACAAATATAAATTTTAAAACTTAATATTCAATAATTGACACGTACACGACAGCCACATAAGGTTTTTGGCGCCATTGCCGGGGAGTGAAATTAATTAAACCTTATTCTTATTAGTATTTCTAACCATTAATTAGTTTAGTTTAGTGTGATCTAATTAATTTAATTCTGTTTGTATTTAATTGCATTAAGTATTTAATTATGTGTTTAATTTTTGCATTGTATATTTTGCATTTCGAGTGTTTGTGCATTATTACAGTCTTCTGTGATATTCTGAGTCGAATTCTGATAGGCGTATTCAACTTTTTAGTTACGGCGTATAATTTTTTTTAAACCAATACAACGTATTCGACTCTATCATCAATATGGCGTATTCAGTTTACTGAATACGTCATATTAGGCTATTTGACCATTTTCTTTCCTAGCTATTTTATTACACGTGCTTCTTTTAAAATATGGACAACCCCAATATCACTATGGAGGAATACATCCAGACTTCAAAGAGGAGAAAGCTCTAAGTCGGAGGTGAAGACGTTTTAATTGGCAAACTACACGCACGATAAAGATAGAATATTGTGAAGATGAGGATGACTGCTTTACAAACTTTGAAACCAAATTCTAGCCGTAGTCCTTGTAATTCATTACTGTGTCCGATGCAACAATCTCATGTGGACCCACGATAAGTCCTCCTAATGACACTGAAATTGACTTTAGAATATCATTTGACGAATCCGACGATGAAGATTACACGGTAATTTATGACGAAAATTCATTTTCCTATAAAATAATTTTCTGTCAACAATTTGAAAGGTTTCTGAAAATGATAATAATGTTAATAATTTGCCTTCGTTTTCCATCACAGACCTGGGGCGGTTTTATTTTGATGTTTTAGTCCTTCTTTTCAGATTTTTGAGAAGGAATTTCCCGATTGTTTACAATGATGTCTAACGTCTATAATTAGATTTATTAAATGAAAACTACTATAAGTCCTAAAGAATGAACTAAGATTACACGTCTTCTCGAAATCACTTAGTGGGGACGCGGACACATGGTGGAACAATGAAATAAATGGAACAAATATTACCTGGAGTGAACTAAATGGTAAAAAATTTCATAAATACTACCCAATGTCTCATACTTATAATAGCAAGATCCCTGATGACCTGGACAACAGAACGGGTTACTTTGAATTTATATATTGGCTGGGATCAAAGTTTGACAACTATTGGGAGATTGACAAAAATACCAAAAATGGGCTATGGGAATTTTATGTGAATGAACGTTCTAAGGGAATGATTGGCGACCTCGACAAATATAATGGACCATACGAAAATACCACAAGGACGTGTTCGGATACATTTTATAAACCCTATTCAGACGCACAGGAAGCAAAAGACATCTACGAAGTTATTAATAGAGAATATTCTCCAATACCAATCTTCGCCCATCGCGACATGGACAACCCAGGCGAGTTGTGCTGAACGGGAGACAACCTAGTCATTTTAATTGTTTACCGCATTTTAATTGTTTGTTGCACGATTCTGTCTTCCCAGACACTCTATACGGCGTATCGAACCCCTCTGGATACGGCGTATAAAGATGTCTGGACGTTATCAGTTTTTAAAACTAAATATTTAATTTCCGGTAATTTAATTATTTCTACAGGAATAATACGGCGTATCTTAGGGGTTGGGATACGGCGTATTGATCCCTGTACAATTGTGTGTTTAATTGTTTTCTTGTACCATTATAGCGAGATAGAATTTTCACTTGTCTTCTAATCTTTTATACAGGACCTTGCTGAAACTATGATATGGTATATGCTGAAAAAGGCATGTGTTGAACTTATCCGGGCATACTGAAGCCCTAGTCAACACACTTTTTGCTCAAGGACTCATCTTGGAGAATTATCACGAGCAAAACATCAGGGAGTTTTCCATTCTAATTCTATTTTCCCTTATTGTTTAATTGGTTTATCTATACAACGAGGACGTTGTATAATTAAGTGAGGGATGGAGAATTAGAACATACTTGTCTTCTGTTATCCCACTAGTTTAATCCATTACACAACTATATTCTTTACCAAAAATGTTAGAAAATAAGATGGAATCTTAGAGAGAGAAAGTAGAGAGAGAAACAAGAAGAAAGTTAGATTAGAGAGAAAATGGGAAGTTACAAGTGTGTGAAAATGTAACCAACACCCTTCACCAAGTGTGGTGAAGGGATATTTATACCCATGCCATGCTAGGTGGTTTATGGGCTTGTAACTTGGGCTGGGCTTGGCATAACTTGGGCTTTGAGCCCGAAACATGGACAATATTAGATTACAATCCA
>BQNB010146653.1:0-16542 GCA_026074375.1 Tanacetum coccineum
CTCAAAATTACTTCCTAATCTTTGAGACATTATATTATTCTGGTTTTCCTGATTGCCTCTAGGAATGTGAGTATTTTGCCTAAGTTGCTCAACATATTTAGCAGTTTTCCTAGCAGTTTTTCCTTTAGGTTTAACGAACTCTATCTTAGCAAAACCAGGCTTAACTGTTTTCTTCTCTATCTTAGGCTTTAACATAGCTTCATCCTCACTATCAAACACCCAATCCTTAATAATTAGAGCACCATTATTCTTCCTAACTGCTTTAGGCTTTGCTTCACTAGCCTTAGCTTCATTGTTCTTAACTACAGGCTCATTTGTAAACTCTTCTAATCCAGTAAATGATAAGTCAGGTTTTAGAGGCATGAAGTTTCCTGTTAAGGGAAGTGGAACTACATTATAGCCCAAACCTTTATTGCAATTATCTACAATCTGACTCTCTATGATCTTGTTTAAGCTTTTAGATGCATTTTCAAATTTGTCTACATTAAACTAAATACCATCTTTTTTTCTTTTTTACTATTTCTAGCTTCTTCCTAAGCTCTTCAATAGTTATCTCTCCTACTTGAATATCCCATTTGAAGCCATTAATCTTTTCTACATAAACAGACTCATTCTTTTTATAAAATTCAAGTCTTTCTTCTATAGACTGTAAACCTGTCTTATAAGCTACAACCATTAACTCAGATTTCTCAAATTTTTTCAATAGTTGTTCATATTGAGATTTAAGCACTTCAATAGTTTCAAGACAAGATTTTGAGCAAGTAGAATCATTAGATACCTCAGAACTTGAAGATGAGTAGGCCATGAGTGCATAGTTAGTAGGCCTTTCCTCTGCCTGATCACTCCAGTCATATCCACCAAGATCATCACATGAGATCAAAGCATTAAAAGTAGTTATCTCCACCGACACACTTCTTCTTAAGCTTTCCTTGTTCCTGTTGTCTTGGTTTCTTGGAACTCTACACTCTCTGGCAAAGTGTCCCTTCTTGTGGCAGTTGTAGCACTCCACTTTAGACTTTCCAAAGCCAATATTCTCATTGCTATTGACTGTAAGCTTTCTTCTAGTATTCTTCAAGAATCTTCTAGCCCTCATAGTCAACATGGCCATCTGCCATCTCAAATCCATCTCTTCCAAGTCATCTGGATAGAGTTGTTGTAAGTCCTCATTTGCAAGTTGAGGACTACTTGGTTGACTAGCAAAGAACAGATCACAGCATTACTCAAGTTATCAACATTTATTGGATTAACAGCATTAGCTTGATTGCTATCAGCAAAAACTCCATGAGCAGTATTAACTGCTTCATTAGAGCTGCTAGAGTTGTTAGAGGACACAAAAGCCATGTTTTTTGTGCTTTTATTTGAGCTTGATGTCCCTTTGACTTCTGATTCATATACTTTGAGATTGTTGTAGAGATCATACATGCTCATTCTCTCTAATTCATGCTTATTCCTCTATACAACAGCGTGTGTGTTCCATTTTGGTGACAAACTTCTTTACAGCTTCTAGTTCACATCTTCTTGTGAAAGTGTTTCACCTAAAATCTCTAGCTGACTCACAAGCTTCCGAAGCCTATCAAAAGTTTGATCAATGGTTTCTAAGCTAGGAGCAGTGAAGTTTTCATACTACTATTTCAAGAGATTTCTTTGAGTTTTCTTTGTAGCAGCATTCCTACCAAACCTCTTTTCAATAGCTTCCAGCAGCAACTTAGCATCCTTAATTGAGTTAAACTTTAACTGATGTTCATTAGGAATGCCCATTATTAAAGTACTTATTACCTTCACTTCTAATCTCCTTGTGGGCTTCTCTTCAGCAGTTGTAGGAGCTATTAATTTCTTAACACCTTCCACAACTGTTTTTTTTGGTGCAGAGTTTCCATTCTCTATGACTTCCCATAAAGCATAGTCAATCATCTAGATTTATTATTCTATTCTCATCCTCCATAACTCAAACTCACCAGGCTTAAGCATTGGAACCTTGGATGAAGCCACCATATATGCAGATTCTGAATCCATATCTTCTAGCAAAGAGATCTTATGTATTCAAACAGGTTCTTCTAGATCACAGCTTCTCAACAAGCTCTTATACCACTTGTTGTCCCAGGATGTAGGATACCTCTTGTTGGATCCCACTTCAATAAATCAAATTCCTTAAGCTTGTTTAAGGTTTAGTTATATTAGATAAATCTAACACAACTATAGTAGAAACTTTATCGGAATGTATTAAAGATTATGCGGAATCTAATCTTTAATATTAGAAGAATTCTTAATGAAATAGTACACAAAAACACAATTTAACCAACAATAAAATATCCAATATTATTACAAATAATACAAATACGGTTATAAAACCTTGAAGCTATGAACTATACGACTTTGTATATTTTTCTATATTTGATATATCAAATTCTATGCCCTAAGACCTCCTTTTATACACCAAGGAGTCCTAGTCGATTTATAATATATTCCTAAAACTTAGAATATTCACTATGATCTATTCTATAAATAACTCATACTTATCACGTAAGTAATCTTGATCACCAAACAATCTTTATCCTTTTTTCTGTCTTTATCCATCCCTTGACAGTAGAAACTCTTTTAGCAGTCTTAATCTTTGAGCAGTTGTAACTTTTGTACTAGCAGCATTAACTTCTAACACTCATTAACGTACTTATTAACTTTTAAGATACTTATTTAAAACATTTGTAAAACAAGCTGTATAAGAGTAGCTTTTTGAACACAAAACAACTCAATTATAAAACTTAACACTTGGAATTATAAGTGAACTTTAAAAACTAAACTTGCAATAAAACTTGAAAGTGTTACAAGCTGAAAGTAACAACCTTAAATAAACTTGAAAATAAGCTAAGTTAAATCTAAAAACTAAGAACCTAATTCTAAATATCTCAAAGGCTTACATAAGGCTCCTATTTAATAGCCGAAGTCTTCATCTTGCAGCTTGTGCTTCTTTGAGAATAAAACCAAGTGTGCTAGTTGTGTGAGGAAATCTAGAGAGCAAATCCCAAGCCTTTGATTGCCTTTTGAGCTTCTTTTGGAGACAATCTCACCATCGAAGTGCTTTTGGAAGTGGAGAGGATTGCCAACATAGACTTTAATAAAGCTGGGGGGGGAAAGTAGGTGGATGAAAATGATTTGGTAGGATGTTGAGGTGATTATATACAGAGAGAAAGTATGGGAGCAAAACAGGTGCTGGCTGGTTTGGTAGTGGCGGGAGGATGGAAAAAGGTTTATAACAAGTTGAGTTGTGACAGAGAGAGGTTGAAGATGATTAAGGGTAGTTTTTTGGTCTTGTACAAGAAAAGCCCCTCCCACATCTTTCTTCTTTTTCATTCTCTTTATTCGCCTTTCTTCTTTTCTAAATGGGAAGTTGTTCCCAAATGGCATAATCAGTCCCTGTGGTGTGTTCCTTAATAATATAACTTAGGGGTTTGGCAATTTGACACCATCAATTATATTTCTTTGCTTTTTCTTCTCGGATTACTTGACTTTGTTGGGCTTCGTCTCACACACTTTTCCATCTCGTGTTACGTTTTGACGCTTTTTTGTCTTGAGCTTTTTCGTCTTTTTGTGATGATATCCGTTCTGCACAACACAATTAGCAAAACAAGCATAATTTGGCGTTGAGTCCGTTTTTGGTTATTTTAGATCATCATCGTTTTTAAAGTAAAAGGTATGTGTAATTAAGTCCTCACTACCAAAAACCCCAAACTAAGATGTTTGCGTGTCCCACGCAATGCTATGAATAAGCACTCGAGAGATCAAAAATCTAAATCCCCGTCGACTATAAACTTGGAAAAGTTAGCCAAGCTTTATCAATGGGAAAAAAGAATCAATGGGCCATCGACAAGTACCCGACTCTCACCAATTTTATATTTACAGACACTACTCTAAATTATTTATTATTATTTATTATTAATTATTATTAATAATTTTTTTATATTTAGACTTCCTTTATTTATCAACAAAGGGATCATAGGAATGAGAAACTTCGTAGAATAATCCAGCGGACGTCCTGTACGATAATTTTCATCGACCCCGATTTTTCACAAGCTCCAAGCTAAGCAATAAAACACGATCATTGTCGATATAAGTTTATGATGTTTAAGACCTCATACTTAATGACTGGTGAACGTTTAACTCCCAAACATGTATAGGATTTGATGTGTGTGCGTCGTTTTTAACCATTGATCAACTTATCTTCATAGTCATAATTCAAGAATGTATATTCACGACCTCAAAGCAACAACTTATTAGGCACAGTGTAACTTGATTTTAAACCAAAAGAACTTTTTGCAACATATTTATCCTTTTCATAAGTTCTTTAAACTGGAATGTGTTGCTTAGTTTTGAACACCCTACCTAGGCCTCCGCTCCCTAGTAGATATCACAACCAACGAGCCGTTGTTCTTATTTGAAAACCACCCGTTGCTAGCGTAGTTGGGAAATCACATCACAACCTTCTTCCTAATATGGCTAAGAGATCGGTGTCTTAGTTTTAACCCTCAACCTAGAACCTTCTTCCAAGTGAGATATCCCAACACACCAATCCCTAGAATTAAAGACGTCTAGTTAACCCCCACTCGTGTTAGCGGAGTGGGATATCACGACACATCTTTTACTTATCTCCATATGATCAAATGTATGCCTTCGATGGCTGAATAACAATATTCATCAGTTTTGCATTCATTCCTTTCATTCATTGCTTTCTTTGGCATTTTATCTTTCGAAACTTGCTTTTAAAAACTTCAAGTTACAAATTTGAAGCTTTATCTAAAACATCGTGACTTAGTTTGAACAAGCGACGTAAATGATTAGTGGATTAGAAGTTAGGGAGAAAAAAACACAAGTTTATTCATATAAGTTTTGAGACGATCCTGCTTAACACATAAAGCCTATATTTAACTCTATCATTTCTTGTTCTTCATCCATTTTAAAATTCAAAGCAATAGACTCCGTGAAAGCATCGGCCTGAAGGAACTGCTAGGCTCAAAGACGCCGATCGAAGTCAAAAATTATTCTCATTCTACCCAAAAGAAAAGTCAAAAACTGTGACAAAACACTTATTTTATTTTTGAATTTTTTTTTTTTGGGGTTTGTTTTTTTTTTTTTGGTATTTTTGCAAAAATTTGGTGAAAATACGGATTACGTGGATAACAATGCTCACGGCAACAAATCAAATCGAAGATCACCCCAAAGCTAGCACTAAAACATCATCCTTCGATTTTTTGAAAGAGGTACTTACGTTTATCCTAAGGCCGATTATGAGAATGGCAAGATGATAAAACGTTAGTCGATTAGATTAGGATATCGGGATTCCCAAAATGAAGCTGAGGATTTGAAGCTCGAGTGATTGAATAGACAAAACCGAGAGCCTTCACAATCCGGGCAATCCTGGACAATAAACAACAACAACACGAAACACGGGTGATAGAAAAGACAAGATATCTCATACAACAAACAACACTTATTCATACAATTACAACTACGGATAAGCATGGGTTGCCTCCCACGAAGCGCTTGTTTAAGGTCGCTATCCAGGACCCTGACATCTTTAATTTATTGGACATTAGGGAATGATTGAGGATCTGGACTAACCAATTGTGGTACGTCCCTCCAAAGTAGTGCTTTAACACGATGACCATGATCACTTGATAATTTGGCCCGTTGGCGTTGAGATAGCTCCAACAGTGCCATAAGGAAAGACTTGAGTGATGGTAATGGTCCACTCCAACGGATTTTAATTTGCCCGAGAAAACTTCAATCTTGATTACAGAGGAGGACACGATCACCGACGTTGAAAACCGCGATTTTTGATTCTTGGAGTCATGGATTCTCTTTGTTTTTTCCTTAAGATCAATGAGTTTCCAAGGCATGATCACTAAAGTTTCGTGTAAGTTCATTTTAGTTGAACTTTCTCCGTGATCACAACCTCAGTAGAAACGATCAAGTTTACTTTTTCAAGGCCGCAATAGCTTTGGCTCAAGCTCGATCGGAAGATGGCATGAGCCTTTCCAAACACAAGCTGTAAGAGAGTAACAACCCGATGTGTTAAGTAAGCTGGGCGGAAGGCCCATAAATGCATCATCTAGTTTTTGTCCGAACCAGGAAGTCCGTTTTCACGTATGTCCTTTCAAGATACGTTTCAAACCAGCATTTGACACCTCTACTTGCCCACTTGTATTGTGGGTGATATGCGGTGGAGAGACGTGAGTGTACTCCAGATTTCTGCATGACCATTGCAAATGGTCAATTGCAGAAATGAGTTCCGCCAGATCACTTATTATAGCTCGAGGAACACCAAATCTGGCGAAAGAGATTATTAGGAATTTGCAAACGACTCTGGCATCATTGGTGGGGAGCGCTTCCGCGTCAACCCATTGACAAGTATTCAAACGCAACAGCATATATTTTTCCCGTAATCCTCTTGAAGACGGGAGAAACGGAGCCCAAAAGTCAATGCCCAAACGTCAAAGATTTCACAACTTGGATGGAGTTTTGAGGCATCACATCCTGTTGCGAAGTTTTTTCCTTGTCTTGGCACATCACAGTTTTTGACAAACTCTGTGAGCATCCTATGTAAATGGTGGCCAAAAGAAGCGCAGAATCAAAGATCTTTTTTGGCCGTTCGGTTTTGCACCATGATCCCCCGGAGGGTCCATTTGTTGCAAGCCTCGAAAATGTCGAGACTTCTCTTCCCGTGCACACATCGCCTGATTTACTATGATCCGCCAAATTTTAAAACAGAAGGGGTCAATCCCAAAAATAATGTTTTCACGTCTTGAAGAACTTATTTTACTGTTGGGTAGACATGCCCTTAACACAACCGAAGTTACCTCGTGGTAATTTGCAAAGTCGGCAAACCACGGGTACTAGAATCACCACGAAAAGCCACCATACTTAACGTCCGAGAGGAAATGGTTTCAATTAATCTCGTTAGGGTCGAGAAACGTTTTCATAACGGGTTTTCTAATCGGACAGATGATACGGCTGACGAGGATTTTGGGAGGTCGATTTTTTGAGATACGTGAGAGTATAGAATATGAGAATAATGTTATTATAGGCAATTTCTAATAAAAGTGATACATAAATTACTGGAGTATTTGATCATGTAATTACCAATTGAAGATAGGAAAAATGATCTCGCTCCCTATTTGGGATGTCAAGAACTTTAAAGTCAATTCAGTGGAGGAGGAGAACCCATCGGAGCAAACCTCGCTTTAGCACCTTTTTTGGCAAAGAGATACTTGAGAGCGGAATGGTCCGTAGCACTATGCTTTTGTCATGATAAGATAAGACCGATTTTTCGAATGCTTACACCACGGGCTAACATTCCTTTTCCGTCGGTTGGTGTAATTAGATTCAGCCTCGATCATCGTCGTTGCTAGAAATGGATAGCAGAAAGTGTTTTTTTCATTGACGTATGCCCCAAAACCTGCCCTAGTGGCGTAATCACTTGCATCGCACATAAGTTTCGAAATGGTAGATCCCAGATTGGGGCAATCAAGATCGGAGTTCCGTACGTTTATATCTTTAACGTTTGAAAGCTGGATGCATTCATTAAGAAGATAAGGGAGTATTCTTCACAGAGAAGGTGATCATTGTCCGAGAAGATATTTTGGAAAAATTCCTTTATGAATCTCCGGTAAAAAACCGGCATGACCGAGAAAACTCCTATTCCTTTGACAGTGGTGGGATGAGTAATTTGGTAACGACATCTCATTTTGGCATTGTCAACCTCCATCCCATTTTAAAATTTTAATGGCCGAGGACAATGCCCTCTTGACCATAAAATGGCTTCTTCTCCCAGTAAACCAAATTGGGATGTCTTTCACATCGTTGCAACATTTTCTCAAGACGAGAAGCAAATTTTCAAAGGAATTCCCAAAGACCGAGAAGTCATCCATGAAGACTTCCATTGTCTTTTCAACCATGTCGTGAAAGATGGCTAACATACACCTTTGGAATGTGCCCGGTGCATTGCATAAGCCGAAAGGCATGCGACGGTAGGCAAACCGTTCCGTAAGGGAACAATTAAAATGTGGTCTTTTCCTTGATCACGAGGTCAATGGAATTTGGAAATACCCGGAGAAATCCATCAGGAAACAATAGAACTCGTGTCCCGCAAATACTCGTCGAGCATATCCATAAACGGAGTGGAAAGTGTCTTTACAAACGGGTGGCTTCATTTAACTTGCGGTAGTCAATGCAATCCCCCCCCCTGTAACACAATCGAGTTGGGAATCAACTCATTTCTTCATTTTGAACAACGTAAATCACCCTTTTTGGGCACACAATTTATCGGGCTGACCATAACTATGGTAAGATTGGGTAAAATCAATCATGCGTCTAGAAGTTGTTCAATTCAATCTTGAAGAACAATCACGGGATTTTTGGAATAACCCCTTCTCTGATCTGAACTGTAGGTTTATATTCCGCCTTTCCCATTAGAGATTTTGTTAGGTAATAAAAGTTCGAGTTAATACCACAGAATGTCCGGATAATTTCCAGATGCGAATGACTCGGCTTGTGAACTTGAGAACCGTGAATCAGATCGGATTTTCTCGCCCCAAACAAACTTAATTCTTTTAACAATGATGACGGGTAACTGTTTTCATCTTCCAAGAATGCGTATTCAAGATGGGGAGGTAATCTATGAGTTGCAAACCTCTGGCGGTTTTCATCAATCGAAGATTAACAGTTTTGGGTCTCACAAAGTTGAATTCTCTAGTTTCTCGTGAACAATCTCCTGATTTGGAAAAGGAGTCGTGGGTTCATGTGTTTCAAGAATGCTTTTCTAGATTAAGAAAGTCCCCGCCGGATCATAATAAGTCTGATCAAACCTCCGGTGAAGTGTAATCATCATCTAGAGCAAGAAAAGCATTTGCTTCCTCCGAACAGGAGAAAGTCACTATCTCCAAATGAGTTAAGGTCGGAAGATGATTAGCAACAAGTAGGATCAAGCACGGAGTAAGGATTTCCGTATGCTACCGAATCAAAAAAAACCAGAGACCTCGTTTGAGTATTCTTCACTAGCCATATCAATGACGTCAATCCGATTGTTTGCCGTCATATGTTTGAAATTTCCCAGTGTACCTCGAAGTTTTGATCTAGGATTGAAAGTTTATGGCCTCTTTGCCAACACGAAGGGTAATTTCACCCTCGTGCACATCGATTAATGCACGACTAGTTTTCAGAAAACACCTCCCGAGAATTAGAGGTACTCGGGGGTCTGGCTCAAATTCAACAACCACAAAATCGGCTGGAAATTGGAACTTTCCCACCAACACACGGACGTCTTTGTCGATACGATTGGTGTTGTGAATTGAACGGTCCTCTAGCTCTAGCGTCAAGCATGTTTGGGGTAATACTCGAAAGAAGAGATCCTTCCCACACGAAATACGGCATAAGATTGATGCTTGCACCAAGATCCGGCCAAGGCATTGCATGTTTACTGCAGAAAATTCACAAGGGATAAAAGGAATCTGCCGGGGCCTCCAATTTTTTTTAGGCAACTTGTTAAGGATGACTCTCTGCCGAGCAAGTTTCGTCTCAATTTTTTTTGCCATTTCACTCAATTTCTCTTGTTTTGATCTAAGGCTTTTAAAGTTGAGCGAAATTAGCAGAAGAGTCAAAGCATCCAAAAAACTAATTTCGGAAAATTCATATCTTTGAAGATTTTTCATAGAATTTCCATTTGTTCGTTAGCTTTTTTCCTTGCGCCTTTCATCATTTCTTCCTTCTTGATGAAAATGGGAATGATGCTTAGGAAATTGGAGTATCAACAGAGAAACATTTGGGCTCAGATTTGGAGTACGAGACCTGAATTTGAACAACAGGAAGGTTAGACGTCTTCGTGTTCCGTTATTCGCAGAGCATCGTGTCCTTTGTCACCTCATGTCATTACTAACTGCTTCGTCCTGGGAATGGTAACACCACTTCGGGTAGTGATACCTTTTAAATTCTACCTTTGGTTGGTAACGAGTGTACCAGGAAGAGTTCCAGAAACGGAAGTAGAAGCTTTATTAGTATTAACAAAATTTTGCGAAATCATGTCCGTCAAATTTTGCCATTCGGGGATTGCAGGAGTTTTGACCTTGGTTTTGCATGTTTCCTCAACACTACAATGTAGAAAGAATACTGCATCATTGCTTGACATAACTTTCAAAACTCCCGTTTTTGACACACCCCCATTTTGTCTGAGGAGCAGGTCCCTTGATGAAGCTACTGGTTGTTAGACTCCGGATGGTCGATAAATCTGACCTGGTTGAATTGGTTCTACTGTTATGATTGAAGTTGTTGTTCCTTCGATTGAAATTGTCTTTGACTATTTGTATGAGGATTCTGAATAGGCAGGAAACCAGTTAGGTCGAATTTTGAATTTATACCATCGGAGGTCGAAACCAGAAGTAGCTTGGGTTGAAATTGGCCGCAGCCGGCTTGGACCACATACTCTTGGATATTTGTCATGGTACATGTGCTATAAGTGGCTGGACAGTTTTTGAAAAAAAATGACCCCCACACTTACACAACTTTGTTCAACCGCTTTTTTTACGGGGCGAAAGCTGGAGGTTTTGGTTCTTTCTGTCGAGATCAATGCCCGAAACCATGTCTTTGAGTTCAGCAACATCAGATGAATTGCTGGGTGTGAAGAGCTTGTACTCATTTCAGCTACAACATGCTTTGTTTCTTGATTGACTGTAACCTTAGACACTTGCTCTCGATGCTTTTTACACATATCTCAGAGGCAATTTTTGGTCTAGAGAAGTTACCAAACCTCTAAACACAAGCCGCAGAGTTTCAATGAATTCTTGATCAATTGAAGTTTAGGGCATTATAGAATTATCGAGTTGATGCAATTCTGAGAAACCCATGATGAGGACATCCCTAAAAGATCATTGAAACGATCCCAGTCCCCCCCCCCCCCCCCTCCCCCCCCCACCACCCCCCCCCCCACCCCCCCCCCTAACCCCCTTTACATAACGTCTCATCAAATCTTTGCTGAAATCTCGTGATTTCATTCTCTGAGATTTGTCGTTTAGAGGAGGGAAGAATTGTTAATAATTTCGTAACAAGATCATCCCAATGTTTTCAATCGACCGAGGGGGTTCTTTTTCTACCATAATCCGCCGGGCTGCCCCTTCGAGAGAAAATGGAAAAGCACAAGTTTAACTCGACGTATTTGGTACGAACTTCGAATCTTCCATCGTAGAAGTGATCTTGTTTGAAATAACGGATGTGCGCATGTTGGTTCTTCTTTATCATTTCCCAAAAAATTGCTTGTTTTTTGACAAGATTCAGAAGACCATGCTTGATTTCAAAGTTATTCGCGGTGATTTCCGGAATAACGATCGCAACTTCCGTAACCCTCGTGGTGCTTCGAGCAGTTCGCCATAGTTACGATTCAAAGAAGCTCAAAGATCACATACAAGTCAAGCTAAAGCCTAAAAGTCTAAAGTTCACTGCTTCAGATTTACAAGATACAGATTAATGAAATCAAGCGTTTACGAGCTATACATAAGATCAATCTGAAGATTGAAGATCTTAGGTTTAGTATTTTCAGGGGTGACCTCCCTTAGGGGGAGATTGTTAGATATTAGAAAAAGACTCGGTCACCCCATGTATTTTACTGTTCAATATAGCTCGTAGTTTAATAGGTAAACGTATGACTTTCGGTATTGAACCGGGTACTAATACCTGGTGTATTGTAAGAACTATAAATACCTCTTCCAACTTTGGAAGAGGTAAGCATCTATTCATTTTACACACACTCTTTAGTGTGTTTTCCTTATTTCTCTCTCAACTATTCTCTCTCTCTAACTTTCTCTCTCTAGATCTCTTTAGATCTATACATGTTTGTGTGAATTAGGGAATCGACAATCAGAATTTTTCGAAGGCATACACCACGGCTAACATTTCTTTCTCCGTCGTGGTGTAATGCGATTTCGCCTTATTTATTGTCTTACTAGCATAGTGTATAGGCCTAAAGTGTTTTTCATGACGTTGCCCCAAGACTGCACCTATGGCAAAGTTGCTTGCATCGCACATAAGCTCAAAGGGTAGATCCAAGTCTGGGGCAATCAAGATTGGAGCTTCGGTAAGTTTTTTCTTTAACGTTTCAAAAGCTTGAATACATTCATCGAAGAAGATGAACGGAGTATTTTTCTCAAGAAGATGATTCATCGGTCGGGAAATATTGGAAAAATCCTTAATGAACCGTCGATAGAAACCAGCATGACCGAGAAAACTCTGAACACCCTTAACGGTGGTGGGATGAGGTAACTTAACAATCACATCGACTTTCTCCTTATCAACCTCAATCCCGTTCTTGGAAATCTTATGGCCAAGGACAATGCCTTCCTTAACCATATAATTACTCTTTTCCAAATTAAGATAAAGATTGGTGTCTTCACACCTTTGAAGCATCTTATCTACACGAGAGAGGCAGTTTCCGAATGAATTCCCAAAGACCGAAAAGTCGTCCATGAAGACTTCCATTGTTTTTTCGATCATATCATGAAAGACATCCATCATACACCTTTGGAACGTGCCCGGTGCATTGCATAAGCCGAAATGCATGCGACGGTAGGCGAACGTTCCGTAAGGATACGTGAATGTTATCTTTTCTTGATCATGAGGGTCGATGGGAATTTGAATGTAACCCGAGAAACCATCGAGAAAACAATAGTACTCGTTTCCAGCTAATCTCTCGAGCATTTGATCCATAAACGGTAGTGGAAAGTGGTCTTTACGGGTGGCTTCATTTAACTTTCGGTAGTCAATGCATATACGCCAACCCGTGACCAATCGAGTCGAAATCAACTCGTTTTCATCATTTTCAACAACGGTAAAGCCACCTTTTTTAGGTACGTAATGCACGGGGCTTACCCAAGGACTATCCGAGATAGGGTAAATTAATCCGGCGTCAAGAAGTTTTTCAACCTCCTTTTTGATGACATCGTAGATTTTTGGATTCACCCGTCTTTGGTGTTGAACCGCCGGTTTGTAGTCCTCTTCCATAAGAATCTTGTGAGTACAAAATTCCGGGTAATAACCTTTGATGTCGGAGAGTTTCCAAGCGATGGCTCGCTTGTATGACTTCAAAACCTTTATGAGAGCGGCTTTTTCCTCGACATCAGTCCTTAGCAATTATGACGGCAGTTGTTGGTCACCTCCAAAAATGCGTATTCGAGATGAGGAGGTAAGTCCTTGAGTCAACCTCGGGATGGTTCATCAATTGAAGATTATCATTTTAGCTTCACAAACTTAAGTTCTTTTCGAATTTCAGGAAAATAATTTCCTTGAGTGGGAGGGGGTAATGATGGATCATCATTGAGAAATGCTTCAAGAAGAAGAATGTCCCCCTCCGGGTCATAATAGGAGTCATCAACTTCCGGTGAATTGGATCATCTTCAAGAGCAAGGAAAGCGTCGACTTCCTCGAGAAGAAAATCACTATCCCCGAAGGGAGTGAGAATCGGAGAAGAGGTAGAAACGATCGGATCAGATTATGGAGATGAGGATTGCCACTCACGATTCACATCGCGAGGAACCCGGAACCTTCTTGAGAATACTCCTCACAAGACATTTCAATGACGACAAAGCTGAAAGTAAAAGCTGTAAATGACTTAAAAACTAAAATTATTTAAAAACTACTGATTACTAAAAAAAACTAAAAACTAGATGCTTCAAAGGCTTACAAAAAGCTCTATTTATAGCCAAAATCTTGGACTTGCAGCTTGTGCTACTTTGGAGAGATAAAACCAAGTGTGCTAGTTGTGTGAGGTGAATCTAAAGCAAATCCCAGCCTTTGATTTCTTTTGAGCTTCTTTGGAGACAATCTCAGCCATCGAAATGCTTTTTGGAATGGAGAGGGATTGCCAACATGGACTTTATAAAGCTGGGGGGTAGTAGTAGGGTGTTGAGTGATTTTTTGCAGAGAAGTATGGGAGCAAAAACAGGGTGCTGGCTGGTTTTGGTATTGGCGGGAAAGCTGGGGAAAGGGTTTATACAAGTTGGGTTGTGACAGAGAGAGGTTGAAGATGATTAAAGGAATGTTTGGTTTGTGTACAAGAAAGGCCCCTCCACATCACTCTTCTTTTCATTCTTTATTTCCCCTTTTCTTTCTTTTATAAATGAAGTTCCCCAAATTGGCATAATCAGCCCCCGTGGTTTATATGATAATATAACTTAGGGGTTTGGCATTTTTGACCCCTCAAGTTATATTTTTCTTTGCTTTTTCTTCTCGGAGTAGACTTTACTTTGATTTGGCTTCGTCTCCACACACTTTTCCATCCCGTGTCCTGTTTTGTCTCTTTTTGATTGGTTTTTCGTCCTTTTGTGAGATATCCGTTCCTGCACAACACAAATGCAAAACATACAAATATTTGGCAGTTTTTGTCTGTTTTTGGTCATTTAAGCTCGTTTTTAGAGGTAAAAGATATGTGTAATTAAGCACATATCAAATCCCCCAAACTAAGGTATTGTGTGTCCTCACGCAATGTTATGAAGTAAACATGTAAGCCCCGTTTTCACCATTTTCTGAATTTACACTAACTACAACTAATATTTTTGGATTTTCTCATTTTTTAACAAGTTTGACTTTCTTTATTTATTAATACTGGGATCATAGAATGAGAAGCGCCCGTAGAGTGATCTACGGATGTCCTGACGGATAAATTCATCGTCCTCGATTTTTCACAAGTTCCAAGCTAAGCAATTAAACAAGATCATTGTCGATATAAGTTTATATGTTAAGCCCTCATACTTATGACTTGTGAATTTTCAACTCCCAACATGGATATACGATTGAATGTGTGTACTCATTTTAATTTAACCATAGGTCAACTTATTTTCATAGTCATAATTCAAAATGAATCATGACTCAAAGCAACAACTTATTAAGACTTCGTAACTTGATTTCGAGATTTAAACTTTAGAACTTTTTGCAACATTTGGAAACGTACTCTTGAATATTGTCACGATAAACGTTGCCATCGGTGGCAGGATAATTTCGGTAAGAATGAGCACCACCACAAGTAACACAACTTTCCTCGACCATTTTCACGGGAGCGGGAGATTGGGTTTGGTTTTTATATCGAGAATTAAAGCTTTCACCATATCTTTAAGTTCGGCAACCTCGGGAGAGATACCGGGGGTGGAAGAGCTCAAACTCACTTTGGCAACAACCGGTTTGTTACGTGAATTACGAACTTTGGATCTGCTCTCAATGATTCTTAGGCAATCTCGGGGCATTTTATCCAAAAAGTTACCACCCGCGGCGGAATTCAATGAATCTTGATCATTATAGTTCAAAGCATTATAGAAAGTATCGAGTTGATGTAACTCCGAAAATCCATGATGTGGGCATGCCCGAAGAAGATCATTGAATCGGTCCCATGCCTTGTAAAAAGTTTCATCAAATCGTTGTTGAAATCTCGTGATTTCATTTCGAAGATTTGTTGTTTTGGAAGGAGGGAAGAATTTGTTGATGAATTTCGAAACAAGATCATCCCATGTAAGAATCGATCGAGGGGGTTCTTTTTCAAGCCAAATCCGAGCGGCACCCTCGAGGGAAAATAAGAAAAGCATAAGCTTTACCGACGTACTCGGGACATTCGGGAACTTCATCGTATAAGTGATCTTGTTGAAATAACGGATGTGAGCATGAGGGTCTTCTTTGTCATGTCCAAAAAATTGTTTGTTTTGAACGAGGATAAGCAATCCGTGCTTAAGCTCAAAGTTGTCCGCGGTGATCTCGGGCACAACGATGGCATCCTCGTAACCCACGATGGGTGCTTCGAGCAATTGAGCCATAGTACGAGTATCGTCGATCGTAACTACGGGAGGAGCTTGATTTTCAATTGGTTCCACAAGATTAAATGGTTCAATAAAAGTCGGGTTGACTTGTTGTTGTTGACGGTTAGAATTACGAGATTGAGAACGAGTGCGCATGCACTAAAATGTAAAAAGAAAATTTATACTAAATTTTTTTATTTTTTTGGTTTTTCAACAATAAATTTTAAATACGGACAGTGAGATAAGACACTTAAACCTAATAATCAACTCGCTTCTCGGTAACTCTTCGAAGAAAAAACGCACAAAGGAGTTTGTTTAACTTTCAAAGGTGAGCCGTACCTCGCGAGAGACACAAAAGGTAAGTTTTTGATCTTTGGTCCGGGAACTTATTAATGGATAATACTTCAGTTGAAAGTATTATATGTTGGTGTTCTTTTACCAACTTGGTAATTTTTTTTATATTATAATATTAAATAAAAGAAAAATCTTTTTGTATTTTTTTATAGGAAAATAAACAAAATAACTTCACACGGAAGGATCTTCAAACAAAAATTGTCAGACGGCTTCAACAATCGTAAACAATCCTCCCCGGCAACAGCGCCAAAAACTGACAATCTCTTGATCAACCCTTTAAAATATTAATATAAATAAATATATAAATATACTTATAAATATATAAATAAGAGGATAAGAATCAAAAAATCACAATTATAGTAATCCGGGAGTATGA
>BQNB010146655.1:0-11864 GCA_026074375.1 Tanacetum coccineum
GCCGTCACAAATCTACCCCATTCGTGTAACATGTTGTTTACAAACTTAGAGTTCGGCTGAATTTTAGGCATGGTCATCTTGATATGTCTCATGTCGTTGATTAGATTGGTAAACCTCACATAGTAGTCATGAATGTTTTCACCCTTGGGTTGGCCGAAATGTTCAAATTCATCGTACAGTTGAGATTCACGGTAATCTTTGGTCAATTCAAAACCTTCTAATAACATCTTCACATTATCCCAAATATCCTTGGCATCCGTGTTATGGTTAATGAGTTTGTAGATGTCTCTTGGCAAGCCCTAAAGAAGGATGTTCGTTGCACGAATGTCAGCTCTAAGTCTATCCTTTTTAGCTTGTGAAAGGTCTGCAACCAATCTGTCTCGTTCTGGGCCTAGATAAGGACCATTAGTACCTGAAGTAATCTCATCTCTGCACTGTCCCATCTTGAATGGGCCTACATCAACAGACTAAAGTATTTACTCTCCATGATCTTTTCCCTTACAGTATAACTGAATTAGTTGTTGCCATGACTCAAAATTAGTCCTGTCAAGCATGGGAGGGAGGGTATCAGAACCGGCCGCTTGAATATCTTCTGACTGATTGGAGATTGTAACTGATTGTGAAATGATATGATTGGATCGATCAATGATTAGTGATTGTATGTTAAAAGTGGTAAACTGAAATTAAGTGTTTTTGTTGTGTTGGTTTGTGAAGTTTTAAGTTTGAAAGTAGTTCAAATGTCAAAGTAGTCCAATAATCTAAAATAGTGTCTCAAACCGCTGAAATAGTAATCAAACCGCTACTGTCAAACCGCTATTGTTAAACCGCTACAAATGGTAAACTGCTATGAAGACAAACTGCCAAACTGCCAAACCGCTACCTAGAAATGAAATGGGCAGAGGTTTGTTTCCCAAATCGCTATGAGAATTAGTCTTCAAAAACCTATAAATCGCTATGGTATCAAACCGCTACGAATGCCAAACCACTACTAGAATATAGCTGGTAAACCGCTACGAAGATAAAATGTCAAACCACTGCCAAGAAACCAAGTGGACAGAGTTTTGTTTCCCAAATCGCTATGAGAAAAAAATCTTCGAAACCTCTAAACCGCTACCTAGTAAACCGCCACACTAAATGCCAAACCGTTGTCCCTTTCAAGACTGACAAACCACTTCCAAATAAGACAACCTACTGTGCTAATAGGATAAACCGCCATAACAGTGTACGGCACTGACAAATCGCCAGAACAGTATACCAAACCACTACGATAAACAATACACATAACACCAAACCGCTATGAGGAAATACAAACTTTTTCACCTTAAAACACCTAAAAATCACCCTTTTGAACGTTTTGACTTGGATTCTTTTGCACAATTGAGTACTAGAAAGCTATAGCAACTACAAAAACATGAACTTTAATACAAGAAACATGAAAATCAATGAAACTCAAGAACAAGAGCTAAAGCCTTCAAAAACTTAACTTTTGATCTAAACCAAGCACTAAAACATACACACAAACGAGCTAATCATCCCATGGGCTCTGATACCAATTGTAGGAAATTGGATATCATCACACAATCGAATGGTTGGTGGATTAGTCAAATGCTAGGGAGGGAAACAAAGAAAATGCACACTCCTCTAGAAAGAGAAAGTGTGTGTGTGTATAAAATGACTAACCACCTATTGCATAAAGATGGAGGAGGCTTATATATGTTTACAAAGAGCCGACCTAATGGCCTAGTACATGGGCTTACACGTTGGGTTTGATACCCGGACCATTACCGAATGTTATACATTAAATGATTAACTGCGAGCTATTATAAATGGTAAAATACACGGGGTGACCGAGTCTTTTTCTAATATCTAACAGTTAATGTTTTTTTATGGTCGTACGTTGTATATTTTTATTATATACTTTAAAAATCTGCATACTTGAACAAATGAATACACATAAAACATAATATTTTATATGTATTTTGGTTGTCTTCATACGTTCATTTATGTACGTTCGTATAATTTCATTTAATCTCTTAATTAACAGACATAAACGAACATGAATAAACTCGTTTGTTAAAAAAATAACAAGAACAAGTTGTCCGTTTAAGTGTTCATGCTTATTCATTTTTTTGTTAAAATTATGCGAGTGAAAATGAAGAAGGCTTCGTTTGTATCCACAGGTTCGCTTACAGCTGTATGCATGTTTTAGAGTCTAGATTCAATTAAAAAACCTTTATAATAGAAATTTAGAATATTAAAAAAAAGCTATTTTATAAAACGACGTGGTCTATGTATTTTTTTCCTTTTGTTTCTAACAAGTATTGAAACCCGCGCTTTGCTGCGGCGGGTCAAGTTTATTGGGTCGAATTTGTAAATAGCGTAAAAGTGAGGGTAGTTTCCGTAATTTGGTACATAGTTCAAGGGGCTATTTTGTAAATTTAAATAGGTCGGGCCGAGTTTTTTTGGGCTAATAGGCTAATTGGACTAATGGGCTAAATGAGTACTTAAATGGGCTAATATTAAAATATTGTTTTTTGGATTAAAAAATTGAATAACCATTTAGTTATCTTTAGCATATAGATAAATAAATGCAGAAAATTTATGTATACAATACCATTCAACACAGGTCTAAGTTTTTGGGAATATGTTGTAGTTTGCTGTAAGGAAGTTATGTGTTGTTTTGTTAAAATAATTAAACGTTTTCACCCGGGTCTTGGATCGGGTATGGTTGGGTCGGACGCGGGTCCCATTAAACATTTTCACCCGGCTCTCCCGGTGAATGTAAGGTTTTATAATTATAATTCAAACAAAGGGCACCGTATATAAAATTAAACAAGCCAAAGGGTGGTTAATGTGAAATATATGATTCAGTTTGTTCTTTGCAGTAGATAATTTAGGTGCAGTTAACAACAATGTTGTTTTGGCCATGGTTTTTACTCATAATATGTTTAAACAAAAATAAATAAATGTTAAATTTTAAACTTAAGGATTATTTTCGACATATGTCAAGGAATTTCTATTAAGTATTGGCTCGTAGGGATGAATTTCAAAGTTTCAAAAAATGATAAAAGCTTAAGGTTAATCTATGCAACAAGCAACATCGGACAATATATATGGATTGTTTATGTATGTACTTGTTACCTGTTGGTCATTAGGGCTGAACATCGTAATAGTTTCTGAATGACATCGACTGTTTATCTAAATTTATAGTTGCAAATAAAGGAAAAAATTCAGGGATGATATTTACAGTTCCAGGTAACTTTAAGGAACGCTATTTGTGAAATGTTGTTACAAGTTTAGTCCTTAAAGATGATCTTTGGTTATAAAATGATCCTTGAGGATAGACTTTGGAACAACAATTTAACCTTAGGGACCATTTTTGTAAATTTTTAGAAGATAAAAATGTACTCATTGACAATGTTTTAAAATCCGAGTTGACCCCGCCAGTTCAATCGATTCAACCATGAACCAGTTATGAGACCGTACAGGATGTGGCAGGATATTTGCTTTTTTAAGAACCTGATTAGACCGTCAGTTTCTTGTTGACCCGGGTTGACCCAGTTTGATAAACCCGACTGACAAATACCTTTTTCTTAAATAAAATTTTCTATGTTTAGTTTACAACTTGAAGCGGTGAGGAATAATGTTATTTAGATTTGGATAAAAGCTAGAAAATAGCCACTTATTTTTCAATTTGTGCTGACTTGAAACATTTACTTTTTAATTACATGAATGCAACAACATACTTGTTTGTTTTGTAACAATGTAACCAATATGACTGACTAGATTTTTGTGAAAACTTATTTATTCGCCCAATTTACTTTTTACCGTTTTAACCCGACCCAATTTGTACCCACGTGATACATTATTACCCGAACCTAATCACATTCCCAATTTATTTACCCGACCCGCTTTTGTCAAGAATCACCATCTCCAGTTGATAACTCTAACCCTAAAACCTTCCATTCAAACTTTACAAAATGGTTGCAATCAACTATGATGACAACATCCCAACTGAGTGCAAATGCTTTCTCTCCTTGACAAAACTCACTTCATGGACATGTATAAATCCGGCACGACATTTTCTAGTTTGCCCCTATAGATACGTAAGTTTTTTGATTTTTTTATTTAACTTGTTGTTTTCAGAAATCTAGTGTCAAGAAGTGTAAAAAATTGTATTAGTATGATCCAGAGTTGGATAATTCATGGTACAGAGGGAAATTGTATAAAATGTATGCACATCTTAATCCACATCAAAGAGAAGAAGTTGCAACTGAGTTAACAAGTGAAGAACAATTGGTTGTCCTTCAAGATGAGTTTGCTCTCCTACAAGTTGAATTAAGGAAAAGTCAGAAGAATGCATGTTTTTGGAAGTCAACCATCATGATCTTTATTGCTTTGGTTGTATTTGTAATGAAGTAACTAAAGTTTAGTTTGGGGTATGAAGGTTGTTTTTTAATGAAATAGGCTATGGTATGCATGTATGAACTCTTTGTTAGGACTTTTGTAATCAGGTTTCATGTTATAAAGTGTGTTTTATCATAGCATTTTGTTGGTTGTTTGTAAAAGGCATGAATAACACCATTTTGAAAAGTTGAGCTAATTTGCAAATTCATACCACATGGACAATGAATATTAACTTAGTTTCTGCACATGGAAACCTAAACCATTAATACAATATACTGCATTAAATGACAATGAGATCAAACATAATTAAACATTATAGAATACATGTTTTTTCTTAATTCATGCTGGTCAAAAGATAATATATAGTTCAAGACAAAAAGATTTCTAGAAAACATGCAGTTCCCATAAAACCTGCAATTCTCACATGCACTTGTCTACCCTTTTGACACATTACAGAAAGCATGTTTAGATCCTAATAAACTATTACCTAATAATTCATTACAGTTCATTACAGTTCTTAACTTAACAAAATATCCTAGTCAGAAACATTAAAGGACTTGGAAAGAGTACTTCTAGGTCCATGTTTGTCAAATTGAAAAGGTTTATTCAACTTCATATTGGCTATTATTTTTAGATCTACCACTGATGTGTGCTTAAACACACATCGTTTTAGCCTCAAAAAAACACTCTAAAGCAGACTAATAACCATAAAATATGAGTAATATTATTGAAAATATGTTTGGTATGTGTTATTATGTCTTGCAGGTATAAAGGATTGAAAACAAAGCTAAAACGATGATTTTCGAATGAGTTTCGATGACGTTTTCACGTTTTTCAAGATTCAAACGAAGTTGTAAAAATTCCCCGAATACTCCATTGGAAAAAAGGACGAAATTATGAATCCGTCGGTACCTTTCTCACTTTTTGAACCGGTCCAAATAACAATAAATGGACCGGTCAATATTCATTTTTACCTATCTATAATCTGGACTGGGCCAAAAAGGGTTTAAATATAATTGGTTTACACACATTTATGAAACTCTGCTCTAGCTCAGCTGGACAAGGCTCACCCCTTAGAGTTTCACCCGTCCTTCCCGAGTTCGAGTCCTGGGCGAGCCACAGCTAAGATATTATTCTCGGCTCCGTAGACCACTCAGGTGGTGACACTTGGCGACCCGACCCGATCCAGACCCGATCCAACCTGTTCCAGACCTGACCCGTTGACCTGCCACATGGTAGGCACGTAGCAGCCACGCGAACCCCCTTGCTGACACGTGGCGGTGGCTGTCCAATGACAGCCTGCCACATGGCAGTTCTGACATGTCAGTATGTGCAGCAGCTTGTCAGTCCGAGGTTGCAGCTTGTCAGTCCGAGGTGGCATTTAACTTCACACTTAAATCACTAATCACAAATCACTTAACAAGCATATATTAAACTACTCACTAAACATGTCAATAACTAAATCAACAATAATAAACATATTAATCTAAATAAGCTAAAAACTACTAATTATAGAGAAAGAAAGGAAAGTAGTACCCGATCGAAGCAACAAAAACGAAACAACCATCCGATTTAATAAACTAAATATAATACTTAAGTTTATTTCTAATATAGACATTATTAACTTATTAGATGATAAAGTTATAAACTCTATATACTAAAAAGCTTGTAAAATCTATAAAAGCTCTAAACTTCAGATATTAAACTAGCTTATTAAACCCTTAAGCTCCCCGCCTTAGATGTAGAACCAGTTTGATCGACATTATAACAAAAACAAGGATTATGATGAAGAAAATAACAATAATAAGCTATAGATTAAACTAAAAAAAATAAGCTATTAAAAATGAAAACTTTAGATCTAAATCTACCCGAAACCTAGATGTCCTTCTTCAAATAGCGAACCGGAATCGGGTATATTTAATGACTAGATCTAAACAATAAATCAACAAGCTACTAGAATAAGCTAGATGAGAATAAAATTCGAATAAGCTAAGCTAAATCCTATTCGAAAACTTTTTAATATCAAAAACTTAAATTTTAAACAAGCTAAATCTAAATAAGCTAAAAGTAATTTTATTTAGAAAATAAGCAGTTTAAATAAGTTGTCCGAAATAAGTTATATAATTAGCTTATTCGAAAGCTTAATAGGTAGAAAGAAACCGAAATACTTTAAGATGTACTAATCTTATTTGAAGAAGCTATGAGGAGCTTATTCGAAATAAGCTAGATATATTTGGATAAAAAATAAGCTATAAAATTAGCTTATTTGGAAATAAGCTTAGAAAAAGAAAAGATAAAGGAATAAGCAAAAGCAATAAGCATAAAGTAAAACTAACCTTTAAAATCAACATCTTCACTAATAGAAATAAGCCAAGAGTACATTAAGCTAAAACTAATAAGCTTTAAAAGCTTTTACAAAATAAGCTAAATCTAATAAGCTAAACTACTCCTACCCCTAAAACTAAATAAGCTAAAAATGTGAAAGAAATCATACTATCTAACACTTCATACGTCTGGATATGGTGGACATTTTATAGCCCATTTGAGCTGGGGGCATGATGACATCAAATAACATCTATTTTATAGCATCATTTATCTCATGTAATTAACCTATTTTGTATAGTTATTGTAAAGGATTGTTACTTAATCGTTTATATTTGAGAATTGCAGTAATTATGGAGTAATTGGTAAAAGATAGCAAAAGGCGTGCATTCTGCAGCTTAAATGAAGATATTTTAAAGATTACTATTCTGAAGACTAATACGCCGTATCCATCAAGGAAGATATGGTGTATCCGTGCCTGCACTCACCAAAGACCACAGACGAGTAAAGTTCAATACGTCGTATCTAGAGTGACTCAATATGCCGTATTCAAGATATAGTATGTGAATATTCTGGAAGATATCAAACGTGGTCCCTACTCCAAGAAATGCCCAATATGCCGTATCCAATCCTTGGATACGCCGTATCGAACTGACTTCCAGACCTTATAAATAGAAAACTCAAAAACGAGTTTTGAGGGTGCTAAATCATATTCTCGATACCTAAACCATAAAAGTTAATTTTCAGAGGAGAAAAAGAGCAGAAGAGGTCGAGCAACGTTATCAATTCCATAGGAGACATCGTGTAATTCCATATACTTTAGTAATCGTTTAGTTTTTGGTATCATTCATTAACTCAGTTAGTTTACCTTGGCTAAATAATTGCTTTTGTATTTATTATGACATTTGAAGGCTAATACCTTCCGGTATTAGCCATTATTATGAAGATCTGAATATTTGGTATTTGTTTATCTTGATATCTTGATTTATCGTTGAATGCTTGTTTATGTTTATCAATTTATACTTGTTTACGTGCTTTTGTATGCGACCTATCATTCAACTGGATCTAGTGATACGGACCAAGTAAATATAGAGTCTGGGATAGCTCTCTATATAGTGATTTATACATCTAGAATCATAGGATCACAAATATTGTCCTTCTAAGTCCGTGTATTGGATATGCTTCAGGCTTAATTAGTTAATTGGATATTGCCAATGGTTTATTGATCGTGTTGACTAGCAGGTGAACCTAGATAATTCAACAAATAACGTTCTGATTCCATTGGATAGTTGAACAAGTAGACTACTAGTGTATAAATCGCCATTAAGCAGTAAGTGGGTAAAGTCTCTATGATCTAGGGTTTAACAAGATCACCATTGCTTTAATCCTTAAGATAGATTATAATTAGCAAATAAGGATGCTTTATGCGGATGCTTTAATTGTGATAGAATTTATGTGTCTAGGTCAAAGGAAGAAGTCCGCCTAAGTCTTAAGAATGATATGCCACATCGAGAGAAGAAATCATTGAGGCACTAATAAAGCAAACCACTTTCTAAACGGACTTAATAATGGTTCATACGTTTTCTTATAATTGGTTCACGTGCGTCTATTATCTTTGTTAACTTGCTTGCGTGGGTTAAAGTGCCTTGAATTGATTATAGTCACCAACCAAACCGTACCAGTCTCTCAGGCTGAAAACCCCCTTTTCCGGTTATAATTAGGATTAAGACTGACATATGTTTTAGAATAGAATAGAATTAACATAGATTAGCGATAACCAAGATATTAGACTTAAATTTGATAGATTTATAACCTCGCATCAAGTGTTCGACACCCAAGTTACCAGAACGAAGACTAACTATCTGATCGGTTACAACTGCCTGTTTTAAAAGTGGTTATTTGGTTAGTCGGCAAAATAAAAATTTAAAACTTGAACTCACTTCATTCATCTCACGCAACCTTCATTCCAAAAACACCATAAACCTTTGAAGATTGAAGATTAAACCACGAAGAACAAAGAAGAATATCATAGATTTTATAATCATAAAAGGTTGTACTTCGATTCCATACTTGTTACGGGGAGAATTTTGATCCATATTCTTACCCGGATATAGTATGTTTCTTGTTATTCCATTTAATCTTGTTATGAACTTCATAGCCATGAGAGGCTAAATCTCTCATGACTACTCGGTGAAAATAATATAATGAATAAGCGTTTGGTATAATTACGATCTTGTTAATCTTAAGCTTATGTTATAATCCTATCGTGTCTAATCTTATCAACTTTGATTATATACTCACACCGGTATAGGTCGAAAGACCCGTTGTGATCTATATAGTTTTAAAGATTTGTCTATGATCTTTATCGTCTGTGACGAGAAATCCACTTACGTTATTTGATAAACAAAATAGATTTGATATAATAGTAACTTGATTATTTGAGTGACACATTTAATCGAGTTAACTGAATATAAGTCTTAAGTTAAACAAGTGAATTCGTAAAAATATTTTCTGACGAGAAAACACTTTTTATAAATTCAAAGTCGGAGATCGTAACTATTACCACTGCTTATGAATTATATGAAATTATCCGAGTAGTCATATTTCTCACATTTGTTAAAGTTTATTTTTCAGCTGATTATTCGACACTACGCAAATCCCTGTGGACGACATGGTCTTACCTAAAAAGATTGTACTACATACGTGGGTTATACTTTGACCCGTGTGTTTTCATCTAATAACCGGTAATCTCAGTCTTATAAATTTAAATCTTTCGAAACACATCACCATATGTCAATCTTTAAAGTTCCTGTTGAGATATGTACATATATCAAATAATATACGTCCGAAAAATTACGTGAGCCTATGGGGGCACACACGTATACACAGAGGATACGTTTATTAATGTAATTAATATATTTATAGTATATTAATTATATTAATATGTTTCACAAAATATTTAAATCGGTCGAACAAGAGAAAGAATGAGGGGTCCGAGTGTCGTTTCTAGCAAACTAAAGAATGTGTTGTATTATAACTTGGAGACCAAGTTATTGGACTATATATATATATATATATGTATATATATGTATATATATATATAGAGTTAGGATCAAATGAGAAGTTTTCTTAAAATAAGAAGGATAAGAAGTAACTATAACCGCATATCCGTGATATACCGACTTAAATAAGATGCATATCTATAATCGTAGATGCATTATAATGCATCATAATGTGTTTTCTAACTTTTAATTAGATGCATATACGTATTTTAGATGCATTTCATGATTTCTCTTGTTTTTTGGTCCTCTATATGTGCCAAAATCATGAAAATCAATTTGCACTATCTACACATCAAATTAACTTTCGAAACTCTATATGAAAATCAATTTGCACTATCTAGATGAATATAAATGCATCTAATGAAAGTCGTTGCATCTCAAATGTGTGGTTTTAGTCACTTCGCACCACTTGTTATTTTAATTTACTTCTCACTGGATCCCTACTCTCTCTCTCTCTCTCTATATATATATATATATATATACATACATATATAGATAGATATCGATATTAATTGTTTTGTTCATCTTTTTATCCAATAAACCCAAATATTGATTTAAAACCTTTTGATAATAATGTTTTAATATTTTTAATTTATTCATTTCTCGGCAGGTCACCCATGCTAGTGCTTCCCTCACACGAGCACACTTAACTGTCGGTTCTTAAATTAAATACGTAGGTAAAAAACGTAAATAAGTAATTTAATTTATTTACATGGTTTATATATATTATTTATCGTTTATAAATAATATGTTTTTCGGAAAAGTCTTATGAAAATATATTTTCACAATTATCCTAAGTATATAAGTTTTATAAAATTTTGGCATGACCCGATCGTATTTACACGTTTTCCAAAGTCGTAGACTTTAATCAAAACTCATTTTAAATTTACATTTTACAAATTCGTTCGATATCGTATCAAAATCCTTTATAACTAGTCCGACATGTAAAAAGGTATTAAATAAGTTCTTGGTCCACCAATAAGCTATCATAAGCTCTTGATAATCCAAAACAATATGAGCCGAACCATAAGCCTATTAATTAAGCTCGTAGTTCGTGGCTTCTTGTGTGGGACGCGGCTTATAAGTCCATGAAGCCTTATTTGGGCTTATTTATTAAGCCAAAAAGCTAAATGTTTTGTCCTTTCAAAATAAGCAAGAAATAAGCCGACTAAAATATAAGCCAAGTCAAATAAGCTCAAACAACATTCCCTTGTGGTTTCCCCTAGTGGGCCGAACCAAACATAAGCCCAATATGCTCAAATAAGAACATATAAGCTTTCCCTAAAGCTTATTTAAATAAGCCATAAGTTATCATTTTCATTATACGAAAATAACCACGATCACAAAACTATGATTTCTTTATATTTACTTTACTTATTTACGAAACAATATACAACCTTTTAAGGTTTATGATCTGCTGCGTTTTATATTTTATTTATGTTTTACTAGAAAAATATGACAATGATATTCAACTCCTTGCCATAAGATGAATAAAATATATAGATATTGATCTTGAATTCTATTAAAAGTTAATATAGGTTAAAAAGGGAAATTAAAATTGTTAATTTAGCATGTATGCTTCGTTTTTGATTGTTGTCTATTCCGGCTATAAGACCCACTCAATCACAATATGTGATGAATGGGGCGATCTAGGTACTTAGCAGAAAACCTAGTGAGGGTCTTATGGTTCTCCATTTGGAGAAGACTCGCGAGAGAACTCGGATTTTACATGTATGCTTAATGTCATCTTTTATATTATGAATCTATGTATGCATGTTTATTTAATGCCTACTTGTTTACACGCCTAAATAAATATAATATGCCTAAAAGATGATGTTGATGTAGTCTTTTAATACCATACGCCTAAAAACATACCCTATGTCACCGGCCTTTTGTTTCGTGGAAAATTGTCGCCCGGGAAACTAAAACGGGGGACGAACTTTTCCCGGGCGACAACTGTCGCCCGGGAAAGGTCGCTAAACGACAAAAATCCATCAAACGTGGCACCAATTTTGATAGACTTTTTAGTCAAAGTATGTGGTGAGTTTCCCGGGCGACATGTCGCCCGGGATA
>BQNB010146656.1:3340-16542 GCA_026074375.1 Tanacetum coccineum
TTAGTACGAACACATCAAAGAAACAACAAATATTAATAACACATAAAATTATTTTTATTACATTACCCATTCAGAAACAAAGTACTACATACACATCATAAGTGCTAAACCATACATGAAAGACCATACATAAACCAAGATACAGTTAAAGGGAAGACAATACAAGACAATAATTAAACATAAGATGGATGGTTTGACAGATGCTTAGATGGAGCACATTGGTACTCATGACATGAAGTCATGGACTTATTTATTATGGAACTGAACAATCAAGGAAATGTTTTCAAGGATCTTAAGCTCAGTCTCATTAATAACTTTCATGAAAGACCTTGCTTTTGCATTATCAGTTTCCTGAAGGTCCTTTAGTAATTTCATCGTCTCAAAAACTTCTTCCGAGTAACCCTGCTTTTCAACATCTAATATAAGCTCAGCCCTTTGCCTAATACGAATACCAAGATCATTCAACTTGGTATGCATATCAATAACTAGGTTAAAGTCATGCTCGTTGTCATTTTCAAACATCACAGCCAACACTTCCTTCAACACAAGGGAGTTACATGCCAAAGCAAAATGAGTCAAAGTAGACATTTTTTTCTAAGTTTTAGTAAAGAAAGATGGGTGGTTTGAAGAATCAAGAACTACTTAGACCCTTAAATAGAAGAAATTTATGATTAAAAAAATTACAATTAAGATGGTTGTCTAGTAGATGAACAGTTGGGTCTTGTCGAAGAGGCACACTTGGCAAAAAAAATTAATGCTTTTCCAGGCATTCATCAAGATTGCTTATTTTCTTATTCATACATGTAAAGATATATACTCACACAACAGAAGGGACAAAATTTAATAAAATCTGGTGATTTGATTGTTAACCTCCTGTATTAAATACATGGCAGTGTTATTTACTACTTCTATTCTACCACTTAACTTGAATACCAGTCCAACTATCACTTATGCCATTACTTAAGGGCATACATGGCAATATAGGTTATTGGAAAAATGGTAAATAAGCACAGAACTAAATTATAGGAAAACACATCACAGGCAATCTTATATGTTTTCCAAATAAAGGGATCATAGTAAATTCACATAAATGGCAAAATAATCCACAACATGATTTGATAGATAACATCCCTGTATTAAATTGAATTTAATACATGCATACACCAAAATCTTTTGGGGAATAAGTAGAAATACCACTACTCAAACTGTTTGTTTGAGAAATAGGCTCAGTTATAAATTAATAAATCAAAAATATTCGGACTTAACCGCCATGGCTGCATTAGTACTAAAACATTAAACGCCCCGCCAAGATACGGAAAATCTCGTTATTTGAATTATTATATCAGATAAATGGTTCATCACAGCCCCATTCAGAATAAATATTGTTGTAATCAACCAACATGTCGGCATTACTAAAAACAATACAAATGCCCCGCCAAGATACAGTTGATACAAATATATTGCCCCGCCAACAAACCGATATAAACGGTTGGGCTGCAATGTGGTCTTCACTTTATGATTAGAAACGCAAATAATTGTTTATGCTGTTAAATAGGGACACAAAACAAGTCATTCAAAGTAGGGCTATTTCTATGATTGCCACAAAAGATTTTGGTGTATGCACCTTTTGCCCCAAAAAAATGTGTCTTCCTCACATAATTGTTTATGCTGTTAAATTAACATAAACAAATCATAGTAAATTCACATAAATGGGAAAATAATCCACAACATGATTTGATAGTTAACCTCCCTGTATTAAATTGAATTTAATACATGACAGAACACCTTTAGGAAATTTTCACCATGGGTAAATAGGTGCATACACCAAAATCTTTTGGGGAATAAATAGAAATACCACTTGTTGCTAAGTATACTCAAACTGTTTGTTTGAGAAATAGGCTCAGATATAAATTAATAAATCAAAAATATTCGGACTTAACCGCCATGGCTGCATTAGTACTAAAACATTAAATGCCCCGCCAAGATACGGAAAATCTCGTTATTTGAATTATTATATCAGATAAATGGTTCATCACAGCCCCATTCAGAATAAATATTGTTGTAATCAACAAACATGGCGGCATTACTAAAAACAATACAAATGCCCCGCCAAGATACAGTTGATACAAATATATTGCCCCGCCAACAAACCGATATAAACGGTTGGGCTGCAATGTGGTCTTCACTTTAAGACTAGAAACGCAAATAATTGTTTATGCTGTTAAATAGGGACACAAAACAAGTCATTCAAAGTAGGGCTATTTCTATGATTGCCGCAAAAGATTTTGGTGTATGCACCTTTTGCCCCAAAAAAATGTGTCTTCTTCACATAATTGTTTATGTTGTTAAATTAACATAAACAAATCATAGTAAATTCACATAAATGGGAAAATAATCCACAACATGATTTGATAGTTAACCTCCCTATATTAAATTGAATTTAATACATGACAGAACACCTTTAGGAAAATTTCACCATGGGGCAATAGGTGTTTGCATTGGCAAAATGTAGCATTTGTCTTGAGATAAACACTAGTAGTACTAATGATGTTAATACGCTTATAGTGTATCTTTATTCTTCTGGTCAAAAATCACAGTAGGAACAAACTTCATATACTCCTTATCTTGCTCAAATCAATCAGTTGGCCCTCAATTGGATCAGGAGGACTTGGAACAGCTTGATGAATTTGACTTAGAAGAAATGGACTTAAAATGGCAGGTGGCCATGATTTCAATAAGAATGAAAAAGTTTTACAAAAATACTGGTAAAAAGCTACAATTTGATGCAAAGGAACCAGTTGATTTTGATAAAACCAAAGTCGGTGCTCAATTGCCCAAGACAGGCCACTTTTGCTAGAGAGTGTAGAACCAGGGAAATCAAGATTTAGGAGGAGAGATGCTGGAATTCTGGCAATAAGGGATGGAAGAAGATCTTTGGTAAGCTGGAGACTCTGAGCATTAGTGATATTGATGGAGAAGGTGAGATTTGGACCAGTCACTCAGAAGTAAGAAGAAGGAATTTATGCTTTGATGACTTGCAACAGCACAGGCTCCGACACAGAGGTAACTTCCTGTGCCAAATGGTGTAACGGTCATATGCTTAAACTTAGAGAACTGTATGATGCACAAAGAGAACAACTAAGTGATGCAAGCATAGAAATAAAAAGGCATATACTCAAGGTCTAAAGAAGAAGTTGAAGCACAATAGTGCTAATCTACCAAGGTCAACTTTGGTATGAATGAAAAGATACGAGTTTATGAAAAACTTAGCTTAGATGAATAAACTGGATGTCCTAACATACATTAGAAATTGTTGGCTGAAGCTCAAAAGAAAAAGTAGATGTTAAAAAGTAAAGTAGGAAAAATGGCACAACTCTTAAAATCTGGCCAACTGCTTTAATACCCTAAATGAGTGCTAATGATAATTTGGGCTTGGGTATGGGAGTATCACAGATCATGATGGTATTTTGAGTTGAAAATGAAGTGTTACAAAGGTGTTTTTTGAATAAGGAAAGTGAGTTAGAAAAACAACCTTTGTTTGATAGGTTTGTTACAGTAGGAGGAATGCATGTTGTACCCCCACCCATGACAGGGAATTACATGCCATCTGGACCCTGATGTAGAAATAGATTACTCTCAATGTCCAAAAAGTCTCAACCTAGTGAATCTGTAAACCTAACCGGGCTTTGATACTTGTGAATAAGAGTGTAGTGTTGAAAAACACAGAATCTTTGTCTTGAACCACTGTATTGGAACCAAAATAGTAGTAGATCTACCTAGGTTTGGTCTGATGCTACTATCCTTAAAGGATATTGGAATCAGCTAGATGTAAGATGAACATTGCTTGTCATACTCCTTCAACTACTTAATTAAGGCGCGACCCGTGCACATATTTTTGCTTGTAATAATAAGCCCCTCCCCTCCCGCCCGTTACCAAAATGACTTAGGGAGAGAAATGTTTCGAAAAGAATCAATTCTCCAAACACATAGTAATTCCGTAGTAGCGTTGCGCAATTAGATAGAATAGCGCGTGGCTCGACCGTTGAAGATGACTCTCTCGCAGGCTTTACCTGCACCATACAGCAAAGAGCCTTCACGTCTTTGGGCATGTGCGAAAGCGTTGTGCTCCTATTAATCGCTCAGAGCCCTTGTGATTTTCATGAAAAGAGGATGGCGTACACTCAAACTAAAAGCTGATGTTAAAACATCCAGCGCCTGAGAAAGAAGTCCCACTCACCCCCCAATCCACAGTCTCACAAAGGCATTGCCCCTTATTCCTATTTTTTTCACCCCACAACCCCCACTTACACCAATCAACCCCCCCCCAAACAAAAATCCCCCCCCCCCCCCCCCCCCCCCCCCCCCCCCCCCCCCCCCCCCCCCCCCCCCCCCCCCCCCCCCCCCCCCCCCCCCTCCCCCCCCCCCCCCACCCCCCCACCCCCACCCCCCCAACAAAAAATTATTTTAATTTATTTATGAATATTTATATTATAGTATTGTTTTAATCATATTAAAATAATTATATTATATACATTTTATTATTATTATATATATTTTTTATTAGTTTCTTTTTATAATTATATATGTTATATTTATTAATATTTATCAGTAAGTATAATTATATTTTTTCATTTTCAATTTCATATATTTTGTAGACCATTTTGGAAATTGTACAAATGAGTGAATCCACAAAAACTAAGATTTGTTTCCAACAGCAAGTACTAACTAGAACTGGTAAAATTCCGTTATTACTGCTAGAGCAAGCTAGCGGGTACTAACTAATGTTAATACTGCTAGGCATACATGATTTTAACAGAAGGCTAGTTGTACCAACTAATGCTACTATGATGTTAAATGTTAGGTCAATTGTGTAATCGAGTTAGACCAGCAAATATTTTTTATAAAACTCATTCACCATTATCAGGCCTTTTCTTAAACACAATTCATTTTCAAACCTTTAGAACAAATTTGTTCATGTCAAAAGGTTAATATGTGAGGTAAATGCAGTTAGTGCTTTGTTGGGGGGAAAAGGGTAACTGCTTGGTAAGCCCTCAGGTAGGTTGTAATTGGAGAAACAAGGGCCATTCCTGCAAAATATTCTCCAAAACATAGTGGATCAAGTCTTTGAAATTGTTTCACTTTCAAAAGTCCAGTAGGCAGACTCAAGCCTAAACTATGCTTGGGTCCCTAAGGAGGAAATCTACTATCTTTTATTTGATGTGCATGCATGATTATCCACACAGAGCTCTAAAGCACAATGGATTGTTGATAGTGGAATATGTTCCAGGCACGATGACTGGAAAAAGGCCATATCTTTGCTGATATCAAGACTTTAATGGTGGCCCTATTGCTTTTGGAGGAAGTAAAGGGTACATAACTGGTAAAGGTAAAATAAAAACAAGAAAGTTAGATTTTCAGGATGTGTGCTTTGTGAAAGAACTTTAGCATTTCAATCTCTTTTCTGTGTCACGGATATGTGACAAGAAGAACAAAGTTCTTTTCACTGTACGTGAATGTCGTGTGTTTTGTCTCCTGAATTTAAGTTACCTGATGAAAATCAAGTATTACTTAGAATCCTTAGACAAAACAATATGTACAGTTTCAATTTAGAGAACATTGTTCCTTCAGGAGTTTAGCTGGTTTAATTGCAAATGGCCACAATTGATGAATTAACTATGGCATAGGAGGTTGGGTCATGTTAACTTTAAAAACTTAAATAAACTTATGAAGGGAAACCTTGTAAGAGGTTTACCTTTAAAGATTATTCAAAATGACCACACTTGTGTTGCTTGTCAAAAAGGAAAGCAACACAAGGCCTCCTGTAAGGCCAAATCACTGAGTCTATTAGTCTCTCCTTACGCTTCTTCATATGGATTTGTTTGGAACCTTCATCTGTAATGAGCTTAAACCATAAGACTTATTGCCTGATTATCATTGATGATTTTAGCAGGTTTAGTTGGGTGTTCTTCTTAAGAACTAAGGATGAAACTAGTGGAATCCTTAAGGACTTTATAAGACAAATAGAACAACCAATTAAATTCAAAGGTTTTAAACAAGTAGATGTGATAATGGGTACAGAATGTTAAGAAACAGGGATTTTATTGAATTTTGTGTGTCAAAAGGGATCGAAGAGGGAATACTGAATGCCAGATAATCCACAAAAAAATGGTGTTGCTGAAGAAAGACAGGACCGTATTGAGGCTGTAGGCATATGCTAGCAGAATCATTTTTACCTAACACTTTTTGGGCTGAAGCAGTTAGTACTGCTTGTTATGTTCTTAATAGGGTATTAGTGACCAAGCCTCATAATAAGACACCTTATGAACTTGTAACTGGTAAAATACCAATCATAAGCTACATAAGACCTTTTGGGTGCCATGTGACCATCTTAAATACCATTGACCATCTGGGCAAGTTTGATGGGAAATCAGATGAAAATATGAAGGGTTTTAGTTGGGTATTATTCTACTAATGAGGCTTTTAGGGTCATATAATTTAGAAAACAAGAGGGTGTGGGTTGAGGAAATACCTGCACATCACTTTTAGAAAATAAAACCAAATGTTGTAGGAAAAGGACCAACTTGGTATTTTGATCTTGATTATTTAACTGATTAAATGAATTATCAACATGTGAGATCAGAGAATCAAGCTAACAAATATGAAGGTCCATAAGAAGCTAATCACAATGCAGGTCCACAAGAAGCTAATTACAATGCAGGTATACAATATAATATTAATGCAGGTGATTCTGAAAAAGAGGATGAATCTGCTCAGGACTACTTTGTCATGCCTATATGGTCTTCTTATTCTTCAACAGTCAAGAGATCAACAACAAAGGATGCAGGTGAAGCACCTAACAAACATCCCGATATAAAGACAGATGAGAAGCCAGTAGATAAGGAAGATCAAGTCTTTTTAGATGAACTTGAACGACGTAAGAGGCATGAAAAATGATGCTAATGATGCAGCTGAAGCTCTCAGGAAGGAGTTTGCTCAAGAAACTGAGAATTTGCTTCTACAAGCAGGAGCTGCTAAAAGCTAGCAGTACTAACATAGTTAATACTGTTAGCAGTACTAACACAGTTATTTACTGTTAGCTAGTACTAAACATAAGTTAATATTTTAGCACCCAGTTCGTATGCCAGTCCTTTTTAGATGGGACTTCCTTCTCTGATCCAACCAATTCTGACCAAGATGACTCAGAAATACCTGCACTTGAGGATATTTATAAAAATCCTACTGATGGTATTTTTACAAATTCCTCTTATGATGATGAGGGTTGTATTTGTAGTGGTTTTGACTTCACACATCATTTAGAAACTGTTGTGAATGTTAGTCCTATTCCCACATCAAGGATTAACTCTATTCATCCTTCAACTCTCATTCTTGGAGATCCACAATCAGTAGTTCAAACAAGAAGTAAAGTGACTAAAAGTTCTGGAGCCCATGCATTTGTAAGTTATATTCAAAAGTAAAGGATAAATAATCATAAGGACTTCCAGCATTGTTTATTTGCTTGTTTCTTGTCTCAAAATGAACCCAAGAAGATCTCTAAAGATCTTGAAGATGAAAGTTTGGGTTGATGCTATGCAGGAAGAATAGTGCTGAGTTTCAGATTTCAGAAAGTTTGGATTCTTGTTAGATTTGCCTTATATAGGAGAAAGGCAATTGGAACAAAATAGGGTTTATAGAAATAAGAAGGATGAGAGAGGAGTTGTGGTAAAAAAATAAAGCAAGGTTAGTTGCCCAGGGACATAGGCAAGAGGAAGGGATAGATTATGATGAAGTTTTTGCTCCTGTGGCCAGGATTGAAGCCATTAGGATCTTTTTAGCCTTTGCCTCTTACATGCGCTTTATAGTCTTCAAAATGGATGTGAAAAGTGCTTTCCTTTATGGCAAAATTGATGAGGAGGTCTATGTGTCTCAACCACCGGGCTTTTATAGATTCCTAAATATCCTAAGACAGGTTCTACAACGTCGTGGGAAAGCTCTCTATGGGTTAAACCAAAGCTACCCAGAGCCTGTTATGCTACTTTATCTACTTGCATGTTGAATCATGGATTCAAAAAGAGGAACTATTGACAAGACTCTTTTCATTAAGAAGGACAAAAATGATATCATGTTAGTACAAGTTTATGTGGATGATATTATTTTTGGTTCTACAAAGAGATCTTGGTGTGATGAATTTGAGGCATTAATGAAGAGTAAATTTCAGATGAGTTCTATGGGAGAGCTCACCTTCTTTCTTGGATTACAAGTCAAACAGAAAGAAGATGGTATCTTTATAAGTCAGGATAAGTATGTTGCAGAAATCCTGAAGAAGTTTGATTTTGTCAGTGTAAAGACTGCTAGTACACCAATTGAGACCCAGAAGCCTTTAGTCAAGGATGAGGAAGCTAGTGATGTGGATGTACACCTTTATAGATCCATGATTGGCTCTTTAATGTACTTGACTGCTTCTAGGCCTGATATTATGTTTGCAGTCTGTGCTTGTTCTAGGTTTCAGGTCACTCCAAAGACCTCCCATCTAAATGCTGTAAAGAGAATCTTTAGGTATCTAAAAGGCAAACCCAAACTGGGCCTTTGGTATCCTAGAGTGTCCTCATTTGACCTGGAAGCCTACTCAGATAGTGACTATGCTGGAGCAAATCTTGACAGGAAATCCACAACAGGAGGTTGTCAATTTCTTGGCAGGAGACTTATTTCTTGGCAATGCAAAAAGCAGACAATTGTGGCTACTTCTACTACAGAGGCAGAATATGTTGCTGCTGCAAATTGCTGTGGGCAAGTTTTGTGGATTCAAAATCAAATGTTAGACTATGGGTTCAATTTCATGAACACAAAGATCTACATTGATAATGAAAGTACTATATGCATTGTAAAGAATCCAGTATTTCACTCCAAAACAAAGCATATTGCAATTAGGCACCACTTCATAAGGGATGCTTATGAGAAGAAACTTATCCAGGTGCTAAAAATACACACTGATGACAATGTAGCTGATCTTCTAACCAAGGCATTTGATGTTAGCAGGTTTCAGTTCTTGGTTGTTACTATTGGGATGATCAATCCATAAGCTGCATTAGTTAAGGGGAGGCAAATAGATGTGTTGTACAGTTTGTATGTTATGCATAAAGAAGGACTCTGGTAATGGTGATGATTTACATGGAGTTATTTGGGATATAAAGAGTCATTACAGAGCGATATAGATGGTACTAAAGCACTCTTATTGCCGAACTTGTTGAAGTCTTGTTTCACAAAAGTTAGTACCGACAGTGTAATTTTCGTACCGATGGGCAAAGTTAGTTCCGCTAAAGAGCCGTTGGAGAAAATACCGCCAAAGGTCTAAAGTGTAACTTGTAACGGTTTCTTCGCTCTTAGGTTTATTTAACCTATATAAACCCATCTCAATTGCAAAATTCACTCACGTAATCTCTCTCAATTACTCTCCTTCTTCAAACCCTAATCTCTCACTCACCGATGATCACAAATTCTACAACCATGGTTGTTCTTGAATCATGCCCTAAACACAATATGGTTGCTTATCTAGAGAAGACTGATGGAAATGCAGAGTTTCATGAGATTATTGACTTTCTTACACGAAGCTCTATTCACTATGCTCTCACTGTAAGTCCTGTAATCTCTACTACGTTTGTTGAACAGTTTTGGACATCTGCTAAGTCCCAAACAATCAATAATGTTAGATATATTAATGCCAAAGTAGCTGGCAAGCCTGTAACTATCTCCGAAGCATCCATACGAAGTGATCTTCATTTTGATGATGTTGATGGGATAGATTCTCTGAATAATCAGGCCATATTTGATGCTATTAAGCTCATGGGGTATGAGGGGGATTTAACTGTCCTAACATTTAACAAAGCACTAGACCATATTCTGATGCACATCATTACAAGCTCATAGGGTATGAGGGGGATTAAATTGTCCTAACATTTAACAAAGCACTGTTTTCACCCCAATGGAAATTTCTAATTCATACCCTAAATCACTGCCTAAGTTCAAAAAATACTTCTTGGGATTAGATTCCCACTAAGATATTGCGCCACTGCAGTGATTGCTTGACCTCTAAATCAAAAATGGGGGGGGGGGGGGGGGGGGGGGGGGGGGGTTACGAATCCCTAGACATATAATAAGGGGGGGGGGGGGGGGGGGATTGGGGCAATCCACAGAGATGCATAAGACCCTACTCACACAACAGACAACGTCAAACCCACGCAATATTATATGAAAATATTATTACAAATCAAGAGGGGGGGGGGGGAGGACAACCCCACACAGGTGGTATGTGAGTACACAAAAGTGTAATCCATTAAAAAACAACCAATTCTTTAGAATGTCTCAAGGGGAGAGTAATTAACACACAATAAATCTTATGATTTAAAATTAAATATTTTAAAACAATATAATGAGGGGGGGGGTGAGGTTCTCTCTTGAAGGGTCTCTAAACAGTCTTATAGTTGTTTGGAGTATTTTATTTTTTTTTTTTAGTCTAAAAGAAAAGGGGGGAAAAGGTGGGGGGGGGGGAGAATGTGTGTATTAATTGTAATTAATATATTGTAATATATATTTGGGGGGTTTGTTAAAGAGTGTTGGCACGTGCATAGATAACAATAAAAATCATCACATGGTTGTCCACACCCCACACACTCATATTGGAAATAAGACTCCATGAGAATTAAATGGTTTAAGAGGGTTAGAAGAAAATGAGAATTAAATGATATAGAGGGCAACGAAGAATATTTTTGAAATTTTTATATTTTAAAAATACTAAAGAAAAAATATTTTTGATAACCGAAAGTCAATAGTGCTCGGTAGCTCTCTAGAAAACGCACAAAGAAGCGGAGGAGTGGGTAAGTGCGAAGCTATTAAAAACCTTCTCCTTTCGGGTCGAAGTTCGTAGGATCGACCCTCCTTATACCTCTCTTGTAGTTTGTAATCTAAAGGTGAGCCGAATTCACAAGTGACACAACGGTCATTTTTGTTGGTTTTTCAATTTTTTTGGAATTTTTGATTACTTGAAAATATTCACAAATGAAAATGATAACTTCACGGGGAAGGGTCTTCAAACACTAATCTTCAAACGAAACACGATAATCGTAACACACCTCCCCGGCAGCGGCGCCAAAAATTGATTCTCTTAAAATAACTCCTTTACTATATATATAAATATAAATATAAATATAAATATAAATATATATAATATAAGAATTAACAAAGGATTATCTCAAAAATTATCAATGATAAGATTCCGTAAGGCTTTTAAAAAGATTATTACTTTTATCAAAAGTAAAATCCCTAAAAACCTTCCTAGGTCGTGTCCCGACGAGGTGCGAATTTGAAAATCGAGGTAACGTTTGTTAAACAATGCTTGAAGATCACAAATTGGGGTTGGATATCTATTTCTATAACTAAAATATACAAACAAGTAAAGGCACACTAAAAACGATAAGCAATTAATGCCTAAACATGAAAAACGTTAACGGGATTTAAATCCCGTTCTTTAAAAAACTAAATCCTACAATTTTAACCCTACAAATGCAAATTTAATTTTTAACAATCCTAAATGATAAAAGAAAATTTTAAAAAAAGAATTATATTTTTTTGACTTTTATTTAATTTATTATGAATTAAAAACAGATTTAATCTAAATAAAACATTAAAAAAAGTAAACTAATTTATAAAAATCTAGTAAAATTATGAAAAGAACTTTAAGCTGTTTAGAATCTAGGAAAAATAAAAACTAGAAAATTGGCTTACCGGATAAGCGGAAAATAAGCCAAATAAGGCTGATAAGCTAAATGGACTAAAAGAGGGTTAAATAATAAATGTTGTAAGCATATACACGAAAAAGACCCCAGGGCAGTTGGTGAGTGTGGTGTGTGTTGAGGCTTTGGTATATAAAGGGGGAGGTCACAGGTTCGAACCCTGTGACCTCTCTTTTTTTGAAAACATTTTTTTTATTTTTCTTTTTAAAAACTTATAAAATAAACTAAAATAACATACTTTAAAAAATGAACTTTTTATAAAACCTAAGAATAAGCTAGAAATAAGCAGAAAAAGGATGACAGTTTTGACTAGTTTCTATTATAAGATTTCTAAGCTAACTATTTTAAAATTTTAAGACTTTAAAAGCAAATGAAAGGCTAATAAGCTAAACACAACTAACTACTAAGTCCTAATAAGCAAATGAGAAGGGAATTAAGCAAATAAAATAAGCAGAAAAGCACTTAAAGGAAAGAAAGTAAAGGTTGTAAAGCTAAATGACTAAAGGCTTAAACTACTTGGCATTTTAGACTCAAATATCTAAGGAAATAATTAAATAATCTACAAGAGACATACACCTATACCTAATAAGCACTAGGAACTAGAATTAAGCAAACAGATAAGCTAGAAAGGCTTTAAAAAACTAAAAACAGATAAATAAGGTACTATAAGCTATAAGAAAAAGCAAACTTTAAACATTTTAAAAAACTGAAAAACTGGAAAAAAAAAAGCAATTGAAAAGGGCTGCTTAAACAGAATGCAACTTTTTTGGTTTTCTTTAAAAGAAAACTTGGCTTATGCAGCCCACAAAATAAGTCACCAAAAGTTAATGAAAACTCTTAAAAGCTCAAAACAGATAAACATGGGATGGCAATAAGCTTATGCTCAGAAATCTAAAGCTTAAAAACAACTAAAACTAATCTTAAAAATTAGATTGAAATTGACTAAATAATGACCCATAGTTTGAACTAAGAAACTGTTTTGAACCATTCTTGAAAAGGCAATGAAACAGAACTTGGACTTGTAAGACCAGATCATAAACTTAAAAATGGATACACTTTGAACATCAAAACACTACTAAAACAATTTGAAACATAAAATCAAAATCAATGCAACCTTAAGTTATAGAACATCACAGTATTGAAAATTTGCATTTTAAAACTTAAAAACTACTTATAACTTGATTTGAGCTAAACTAAACTTGACCAAAATCAAACTTATGATAAATTAAAACGGGATTTTAAAAACCTAAGTGGTCACACTGTACTAACCATAAGGTTAGTACTGCTAGCCAAACATCCCTTTAACTTTTAAAAACATGATTTTAGACTAGAACAGTTTCAAAAGGTGTTAAAACTCTGAAACAGATTAAGCATAAGTATTTTAAAGGGCACATAAGCAATTAAAACTCAAAAATAAGC
>BQNB010146658.1:6332-16542 GCA_026074375.1 Tanacetum coccineum
TCATATTGATGTAATTGGTTAGGGTTGGATCGCGTTTAAATAGGAATTAGGTTTGAGCAGAATTTTAGTTCATGTTGTTCGATGGATATCTCAAGGATGGTAACGTTTTTCTTTATGAATCTTATGTCTATTGATAAGTTCAGAGAGTCTAGTTTCCAAAAAGTCTGGCCCCGAAAGGTTTTGAGGTCGGGAAGTTAGTCAAATAATTTTCGTAAGAAAAGTTGTCAAAACAGTAAATTCGGGTCAGATTTGAGTCTGATTTCGGGGAGTAAAACCCCTAATTCAAGTTCAAATTGGGGTTAGCCAAAAATCATGGGTCATATTTTAGGTGTCTATTAACTCCAGTTCGAAGGGCTAGCGATAAAACATTTTCTAAGTATTTTTAAGGACGTCAAACTTTTTGGTGTGCGTTCAGATCCGAATCTGAGTACTTTGTAATGATGAATTTTTAGAAAATAGTTTCACTTAGTATTATTTTTTTCTAAAAAATCGCAATAGCTCACAACTCATTGAGGAGCTATGGGATGTATGGAGAACCATCAATTATGTGTTTTAGTATTTTATTTGTGGTCATGAAGTGACTATAAATTTCTGCCAAAAACTAAAAAGTTAGAAGTTAATGGTTAAGGTTATATAGAGTATGAAAATGATTTGAGAGATGTATATAAAGGATTATAAACTTAGTGTAAGGTTTAGAAGTCCATCATATGATTGTTACATTGGCTTGGGCATTTAGCCTAACCGAGTGTAACTTGTGTTTTTGTTGTGTTTAGATTGTGTGCAAGATTTTGTCAAGTAGCTGAGCATCAGGTGAGTTTCATAGTCCCATTTTACTATGTTTTCTTAGGATAGAAATGATGCAAAATGTGTTTTGAAACATTTTAATTGCTGTGATTATGTGGTTTAATTAATGCATGGACTTTTATGTAGCTATTATATGTTTATGTGCTGCATATCGTATGACATCCATGGAGCGTGATCGTCTCCTTGTGATTTAGTTTGAGATTGGTTTTTGCCTACTTTGTAGGTATGACATCCTTGGAGCGTGATCGTCTCCTTGTGATTGAGTTTGGATTTGGTTTTCGCCTACTTCGTGTGGGTATGATATTCTGTAGATACGGTACTAAGAGTCATTGGATCGGGAATAACCTTCATATCCATGACTATGAGATGAACTTTGTGGTTTGGATCGATGGACATGTTCCGTCCCGATGGTGATTGTTTAGACGAATGCATGTTAACATGTATACTAGTCAGCTTAATTGTCCTGCCATGTTTTGTTTTTATTAATCACAGTAATTTACTTAAAGCTTGAATTGGGTGTCGTAAACCTATGACTCTCACCAACCGTTGTGTTGACATTTGAAGTATCATTTTCAGGTGAGCGTTATGAAGGTGTTGAAGTTAATAAAAGTGGCTAGATAGACCATTAGGATGGCATTGGAAGTTCTCATTTGATTTTGTTTCATAATTGTTTGCATGAATTCTTGAATGTTATTGGTTTTTAATAGGTTTGCAAGACATTGTCTTTGTATTGATGAGACCCCTTTTCATTAATACAAGATGTCATTCCTTTGTTTTGTTGGAATATGTCTAAGTATAAATTAATATATGTCCGGATTATTTATTCGAGCCTACGGGGACGCACGCGTTAATACGTAAAACAATTAAAGAATATATTAAATGTAATATATTTATGTGATCAGCATAACTTATGTTAAATAGTTAAAGTAAATATTTAATGAGTTATTAATATGGCATTTAAGGAAAAAGAAAGTAACGGTTTTCCTTTTAATTAGTCATAAACCCATATTAAGGAGGTGAGAAGGTTTTCCTTACAAGCACAAGGAATTTAGCCTATAAATAGAGGTTAAGGGATTCATTATTGAGGACCTTGAAAAATATAATCCCTAAAATCTCTCTCCATCTCTTTTGTTTATTCAATCAACCAAAACTCAAAAGGGTTTTCGATTCTTGTGTTGGTTCGATCCAAGGGGAAAAACCACAAGGGTTTCAATCGTTGATTTCTATGAGAACGTGGTGGTTTTATTGCTATCACTACTAGTACTAGCATACTTAATTGTTTGCTAAAGAACGTATTGTGTGTGTTGAAGTAGAGGGATTATACTTTGATCTTAGTGGTTACGCGTGGCGTTATACATACGCGTATATTCAAGACGGTGTAACGTTTATTGCTAAAAGGTACACATATCTAATCTTGTTAATTATGAATTCTATACGTGTTTACTTTCCGATGCGTACTCGTGTTAATGGTTAATTAGATTTAAAATCCCAACAAAAATGTCCTATAAATCCTCATACACACAGGATCCTGACACATGTCGAAACTGACGGTTTGAATTTGGAGAGAGAATAAGTAGAAAAAATAGATATTATATGATTGTGTGTGTAGGAGGATAAGTAGGTGGATTTGGTAGCAAGATTTAGCAATCCTCTATTTTTATTCCTTCAATTTTATCATGAGAATAAGATTTTTTATTTTTACTTTATTATACTCCTTCCGTCCCAAATTAATTGTCCCCCGACAAAAAACACACAATTTAAGAAAACATAATCATCACTGCATTCTCTCTCTTACTTTTTTGCAAAATGACAATTTTATCTTTATAAAATTAATTAAAGCTTTGAATAAACTTTGTAATTTCTAATATCATTAGGGCAATATGGTAAACTTGCTACATTACTTACAACTATATTTGAAATGGGCAATAATTTTGAGACAACACAAAATGAAAAAAGAGACTATTAATTTGAGACGAAAAAAGTAATATATATTTAAATAATTATAATTTCTCTATTTTAAATCTATACCAAATCCAAATCCTATTTCAATCCCACTTATAAACCAAACACTTATAAACAATGTTTTAAAACCCGGTTTTTTAATTGACCTGGTTTAGTAGCCGGTTCATCGGGTCACCGGTTCAACCGGTTGAACCGCCGGGTCAAACCGGTTTTATACATTTATATATTGTTTTTCATATATTTAATATATATTGTTGTATTTCCATACTTATATGTGTAGAAAAATTTGTCACACCAATTATTACCGCATATAGCAAAGTGTAATCATTATAATTTTACACATTTTTAAGCGTGGACATTTAACTTTAAAAATGTGGCTAATTCAACTAATTTTTTGTAGTGATATTGAGTCTTTAGTGATAATCTTTAATTTTTAAGTTATTATGTCTATAAATAAAATTATAGAAAAGATTTGCATAAACAAGCAACTTATAAGTACAAGTTCTAATAGACTATAATAAAACAATATTAGTTGGTGTTTTAAGTTAGTTTTAACATTATTTTAATTAATATTAGTCATCACCACTTCAAATTGTCAATTAAACTTAAAAAGGTTTATGAAAAAAAAATTCTTAGATTTTTTATTTAAAAAGTCATGATCCGGCCGGTTTGATCAAACCGGGTCAACCCGGGTTAATGAAAAACCAGCGGTTCAATCCGGTTCTCAAACAAGCAAAAATCCTGTCACATCCGGCCCGGTCTCCGAACCGGTTTACGATTCAACCGGCCGGGTCAACCCGGTTTTTAAAACATTGCTTATAAACCAAACGGACCCTAAGCAGTGAATCTACAATCCGACTTAAGTACAAGAACAACCCAGAGCTAAATTATGACATAAAAATATAAATAAATGAGTAATTCTTGCGTGATGGCTCGGGTCCCAAGTAATGTTTTGATATCCTTAGAAGATCATTCGGGTTTTTTCAGATCTTATAACTATGTTGTTGCTGGCCACCATTTTCTTCTTCTTGTTCCTTTAGATATACAAAACTGAAACAACAAACTGTAAATCGTTTTATTTTTTCTTGGTTTGGTTGGGGTAAATAATTTTTTTTTATTAATGGTAGAATTATTTTCAATGATTATCGCGTAAATTATTAATTTTATTTTATAAAGTATATATATGTGTATCATGTACTATGTATGTATGTAACCATTCTAGAAGAAGTTGATATGTAAAATTGAATTGAAAACCATTATATATCCCGCTTAATTTTGGGAAAAAATTCAAAATAAAGAAAGCGGGGGCTTCTTCTTCTTCTTCTTCTTGTATAAATTAAAACCCCTTAATTAATTAATAAATAAATAATTACTTCTCAAGATCCGCTCGGTTTGAGGTATCAATCTAATCTTTTCTTTTTTACTCTTTAATTTTATGCTTTTACTGTCACTGATGTTGGATTTCTATCATTATCTTATAAAAATCTAAACTTTATAAGCCTCCTGCCCGTTTTATAGGTTTTCACCTATAAATTTGATGTTTTTATTGATTAATTTGATGTTTTTACCGTTACTTATGTATTCTTGATGCTTAATTTCTATGATTATCTGATAAAAATCCAAACTTTATAAGCTTTCTTCCCTTTTATAGGTTCTTACCTCTTCATTTTATGTTTTTACTGTCACTTATGTATTCTTGATGCTTGATTTTCATAATTATCTGATAAAAATAAGCTTTCTGCCCTTTTTATAGTTTTTTACCTCTTCATTTGATGTTTTTACTATCACTTATGTATTCTTGATGCGATTTTGATAATTATCTCATAAAAATCCAAACTTTTTAAGCTGTTTGCCCTTTTTATAGGTTTTCATATATACATTGATGTTTTCTTGATGCTAGATTTGTATCTATTTATTTTAAAATTTAATCTTTTAAGCTTTCTGCACTTTTTTTTATAGGTTTTTACCAATTAATTTGATGTTTTTGCTCCATATGCTATATAACTTGGATTTCTATAATAAAAATCAAGCCTTTTTAGGATTAATAATGCTCCGTATCCATGTTTTTATTCTATTATCCCATCCTAAAATTACGTTGATGCTGTTATTTCTATTGAAAACCCGGTGAAAATCTAAAATTTTAAGGTTTTTTGCATTTTTTTTATTAGGTGTTTGCTGTCACTTATGCTATCGTGTTCAATTCATGCTTACTCTAATTTGCTTCATATGTTTTATGTTCCTACTAAGGTTTCCTCAACATGTTAGATTTCTATAAAAATAAGCCTTTATAGGTTTTCTGCAACTTCTATTGGTTTTACCAAGTAATTTACTGTTATGACTATCAAGCAACTCTTCTTCCTGTTTGATATCTACTAAAAAGTTTGATAAAAATACCAACTTTTTCCGTTTTCCGCACAAGGTTTCGGTGTCACACGCATTCTTGCTTGATCTATGTCTAGGATTTAATTTGCTTCATATTCTGTCTATATCAACTAGTGTTTTCTTAATATGTTTTATACTTGGTTTTCTACTAAAAAAGAAAACAAATAAAGCTCGAGCTTTTTTAGATCTTACGCACCTTTTTTATAACTTTTTTTTAAGTGATTTGAGGTTTTGGTGGTCACGTATGCCCTTTCCTTGTTTAATTTATGTCTAGGAGTAGTTTGCTTCATCAGGGGTACATTCGTTTGGCGATTCATGTAACTATGGCCTTTTTTATATGGTTTTTGATACTTAATACTCATAGTATGAAAGCAGCCTTAATAATTATATGTTCCTTTGACACCTTGCAGAGCGGCATTCATTTAATTCAACAAAGAACATCTTACATGGAACCAAAGCATGTGGAGGTTTCTTGCAAATCAGTCCTACCTCCGCTATCTCCTAAACAACCATGGTTTGTTGCACAAAACTTGGAAGACGAAGCAGATGACACCCAAGTCGATATTTTTTACAACATTCAAGACCGAGTGTCCCATTACCGATGCCAAATCCTTGAGTTACATGGAAAACGTATCCGAGGGTGTTTCCATGGCTGTTGGGCGGTTCTCTCCTCAAACCATCCACGAGATGTCATTTGGTCTCTTTGGAACCCAATTACATCTAAGATCATTAATCTCCCTCCCTTGAATCATAGCGGATCAGAAGGGGATTGTGGTGATATTAGTGAATGTTGTTTGTCGGCCCCTCCTGAAGATCCCAATTCGTTTCTTTTGTTAATAAGAAACGAAAAACCCAATTTTGTGTACTTTAGGCTCGGAATTGATTCATACTTCCCGGACGCATGTAATAGACAAGAGTTAAGATGGATGGAATTGACATATGCAAACCAAATAAAGATCATAACCGGCTGTGATGGTTCACTACATTGCCTTACTTGGTGCAATGGTAAAGTATATGCTTACATTAAGTTAGCTGGCAATCATTTGCGTACTCGACTTATCGTGGAGGTTAACATTGTGATTAATGATTGTGAAAGCAAGAAACTAAGTGAAGTTGTGATAACTTTATTGCCAATTTTGGAATACGTTGCTCCTTTCATCATTGATTGTGGCTGCCTTTCACTTTTACTGAAAGGATCTTCTACAGAACTGTTCATCATTTATATAAACTTAAAAGACAGGGGTAAAACAGTTGCTGCTGTAAATCTGTTTAAACTGGACGTGAATAATATGACGTGGGAAGAATTGGGAGACCTCAAAGACACTATATTATCTGTGGAACTTGCTACTAATTCATCCGTATTTTACAGCTCCTCATCAGAATTAGCAGGGGGTTATATACATATTCTTGCTGATAAGGGGAAAAGCATATACTCGTACCACGTCAAAGATAAAACTATCTTCTTATCTTCTATTCCTTGTGTAGCAGGAACAAACCATGTGTCGGCGTGGGTGATGCTCGAATGCACCAGGTATTGTATTGCTTATTTGCCTTAATTGTATTCATATTACCTTTAGTTTCCTTGAAAAATCATATTCTATGTAGGTTAGAAGATGATCGTGTGCATCTTGATTGTAAACAAGATAAAGAGGGCCACGATGATAAGGTAGTCGTAAGATCAGTAAAAGATAATCATGAGATTGAATCACACCTGCTCAATTTCCGAAACGGCCTTTTGGAAATGAAGGAATTTTGTGTTGGTGTCGGATGCCTTAAGCTGTCGTCCCTTCCATATGTTGGGTATGAATGCAGGTATTGTATTGGTTTTAGTAATTTAGTTTACATATTATAGGTGACAAAATGGACTGATTGAAATTAATAACGGGTAATTTTCTTTGAATTTATGAAATGCGATTTAAATTTTATTATAGATTAATAGATCACTTCAGTCATTTATAATTATAAATGAAAAAAAAACACTATTATAATGACAAACAATAGTTTTAGTTTTGTATTTGTAACGCGTTCAAAGCATCACTTCCTTCTTCTCTCCGACTCTTTCCTGCAACAACAAAAGAGAAATTTGATTTTTCAGTACAATAAATTTTGTAGGTTAGAAAGTGATAAGGCTGATGATGATGAAACACACCTGCTCAGTCTTCCAGCTCATGTTTTGGAGATGTTAATAATGGAGTTTTGTGCTGGTGTAGAATACCTCAAGTTCCGTGCTACGTGCAAAAGTTGTCATTTAGCTGCACCTTTGATACCATGGAACAACGGAAAAGCATCAAAGATAATGCAAAAATATTCATTACCCTCACCGTGGCTGATAATGTTTGACAAACATAAAGGCATTATAACTTTGACCGATCCCGTGTTTGGTGATAAGTATTTTATTAAAACACCTCAAGAGTTGATCTGCGATTTCCAAATAAAGTGTTCCAGGTTTGGTTGGTTGCTGATTTTAAAACCTGGTGGATCATTGATGTTCTTTAACCCTTTCACAAGTGATATCCTCGAGCTTCCAGAGTTACCTTGTACACATATAGTTAGTTTCTCTGCACCACCCAATTCTCCCGATTGCATGGTGGTTGGAATTACAATTGATAAAGTGTGTCAAGCTTGCATCCACATTGTAGGCGGAGAACCATCCTGGCGTAGAATTAATTTGTCTGTTTCTGGTGATAAATGTTTTAACTCTGTAACATTCTATGGCCGTGATCTTTATGCCTTGAGGGAGGATGGAGGATTTGATGTTTTCAGGGATATGGGCAGAGAAAATCATGCATGGTGGCGTTATCTAGATAAAGCCCCTGCAAGCCGTTGCACATCTTTACCACAGTGTTTCCATTTGAAATGTGATCGGCATACTTTACGAGTTATCGTGGGCAAGTTTGGAGAATCAGTTGAGGTATTCACACGGATATCTTCAAAAAAATGGCCAAAAGTAGTTGGTTTAGGGAAACATACGATATTTATAAGTGGTGCGTCATCTGTCTGCCTTGATGCCAAAACACCACAGATGGAGAACAAGATCTACTTTGCAACTTCTCCTATAATGTACTATTCACTCAAAACATGCAGGTTTCACACTTTGAATAACGAAAACATAAAAGACAGCTTTGGGGATTTCTTTGGGACAAAACATCATCTCAGCCCTCATGGGTGGATTGAACCAAGGTGGTCCTGATTTATTTTATTTATTACTGTATGTGGTTATCAAGTACTGTATAATATAGTGAAAGAAAATATGCACTTTCAAAGAGGCAAATGATGCTGCATCCACCAACAGAAAAAAACCTGCATATTTCCTTTAGCTAGCTTGTGTGTCTGTCAATATTAAAACACGTAGGCGGGTTATAACAGCACATCATGCTATATGAATCATCTTTTCTATTTTACTAAACTCGCCTGAAGTCCACCTAAAAGGTTTATTTTGTCGTTATAACGTAAGATTGAAAGATGTTAGTGTTTTTTAATGTTAAGGGATAATTTTGTTGTTTTTTAAATCTACAGTGTTGATAGTGCCATATCCGGACACTCGTTTATGATTGGCTGATGCGTTCACACACGGATTCAGATCCAACATTTCAAAACACCCGCCATTTTGGTGGTTTCGGTCAGATCGTTTGCATTTATTGCAAAGAAGAATTCAAACATATACGAATTATTCCTTGTAAAGAATGCAAACGATGTGACGGAACCAGAAGACATGTTTGATTCAATTTGGAGTGTTTGTTTTTCTTAGTGTTTGTGTTATGGATATATGATATTGAAGATACTTATACATTTTGAAAAAAACGAAAAACCAAAATGAATTAGGCGGGCGTTTTGAAATATTTGGATCTCAATTCATAAAAGTATATTAATCTCATCCCTTGATTCTTTTTAAATGAATGACTAAGATCAGTCCTCCCGGTATCTAAGAAAGGGAAAGTATCCAATATAACCTTCATCTACAAATAAGATGTGATATTCACATTCAGATCCAAAACATTTTAATTAAACAAACACACATAAAAAAAGTCCTTTAGTAGACTTTATATTCAATTTCTTCTTTAAAAAACTAAAGATGATATGGAAGAAAGTCATGTGACTAGATTAATTGCACCATTACGGTTAAATAAGTGTCCACTATTGACTTTTAGAGTCTTTTTTCATTAACTTTGACCTTAAATTATTTTGTTTATGTTATATAATACTTAATGAAAACTATATCAATGAAAATACATTTAAATCCCAATCAATTTATATATTTTGTTAAGGTCAAAGTTGCAAAAGAATGACTTCAAAAGTCAATAGTTGACACTTATTTAGGGACGGAGGGAGTATATAAATTGAATAAAAAGTTATGAGGTACATGGGGTACCACTGAGGCATTGTGGCAATTCGAACCGCTAACATAGTCAGTTTTTAAGAAAAAGATTCATCTAGTGGCTTTCTTGCTAAACAGATGTGTGTATACATATCGCCCACCCCGCTCACCCTCAGATACGTCTCTATCTATGGTTCTTTTCTCTATTAGTAGAATTATAGGTCTTGTGACTTCGGTTGATCGCATCTCATAAACGATGCTATTATGGTAGAGATCTTAGCATGAATTGTTTGTCACCGCATAATCGGGTTAAATGAATTTTACTACTAGGCTCTAGACATGCTTGTTGAATGCAATGAATATACTCTTCCATTAGCTGATCCATCATCTCATCCATATAACAAAACATGAATAAGAAAGAAAAAAAAAAACTTAACAAAAACTATTGTGTTTCATCTCTCTGATCCATTGCTTCTTTGAGCCTTCGAGACATAAATTAACATTAGCAGGCGTCTTGTCATGGTTATACCCAGGTTAGCCAAAGATTGTTTCCATATGCCAACTTAAAACTGCATTGTATACCTAAATGCCACTGCAATTAGGTATATGTACTCTTCGCTTCTCATCAATGTCTTCTGTAGACCAATGTACAACTAGTCAAGCATTATTAGAATTGATTATTCTTCATATCCCCCTATACATCAGTAGCCATCTTTATATATAGATGAGCCATAAGACTATACAAGG
>BQNB010146659.1:872-16541 GCA_026074375.1 Tanacetum coccineum
GTTCCATCAGGACGTACTTCAAATGCTTTGTCCATTCCTCGTAGGTTCTCAGCTTTGATGTTCTCTTCTTTGATTGCCTTGGTTTGAGCTTCGAGGATTTGTGATGGTAATTTTGGGTTAAGGGTCATGACTAATGCTCTAACTCGGAGTGGTTTCATTCGTTCCTTCCGGCTTAAGGCATCTGCTACAACATTTGCCTTTCCAGGATGGTAGCGAATCTCACAATCGTAATCTGCAAGCAATTCTAACCAACGGTGTTGTCTCATGTTCAACTCTTTCTGATCAAGGATATGTTGAAGATTTTTATGATCAGTGAACACGGTACACTTTGTGCCATACATATAGTGTCTCCAAATTTTAAGAGCGAACACTACTACTCCCAATTCGAGGTCGTGTGTGTTATAGTTCTCTTCATGAGGCTTGAGTTATCGGGATGCATATGCAATAACTTTTTCTTTTTGCATCAACACCGCTCCCAAACCTTGATGTGATGCATCACAATAAATGACAAAGTCATCGTTTCCTTCTGGTAATGCTAAGATTGAAGCTTCATATAATTTTTGTTTTAGCAGTTAGAAAGCTGACTCTTGGTCTTCTCCCTAGATATACTTCTTGTTTTTCTGTCAAAGACTTTGCAATCTTCGAAAAACCTTCGATGAATCTCCGATAGTAGCCGGCGAGTCCTAAGAATTAGCGTACTTCTGTAGGTGTAGTAGGAGATGCCCAATTCTTAACTGCTTCAATCTTGGCGGGGTCAACGTGAATTCCTTGTCTGTCAATCATGTGCCAAAGAAATTGCACGATACTGATCCATAAATCACATTTGGAGAACTTGACATATAATTTCTCCTTTTTGAGTAATTCTAAGATTATTCTCTGGTGATCTGTGTGTTCTTCTTTATTACGGGAGTAGATGAGAATATCATCGATGAACCCTATCACAAATTTATCCAAGTATAGTTTGCACACATGGTTCATGAGGTCCATGAACACAACAGGTGCATTAGTTAAACCAAATGGCATCACTTGGAATTCGTAGTGTCCGTACCGCGTTCTGAAGCAGTCTTGGGTTCTTTCATCACTGACCTCTAGTTGTGATAGCCCTAATCTTAAGTCAATCTTTGAGTAAACACTCGAACCTTGAAGTTGGTCGAATAAGTCATCGATCCTGGGTAATGGGTAACGATTCTTTACGGTGAGTTTATTCAGCTCTCGGTAATCGATACACATTCTGAAAGATCTGTCTTTCTTTTTAACAAATAAGACAGGAGCTCCCCAGGGCGAAGTACTTGGTCAGATAAAACCTCGGTTTGCTAACTCTTGTAGTTGGTTTGATAGTTCCTGCATTTCTGAAGGAGCTAATCTGTATGGTGCTCGGGCTACTGGTGCCTCTCCTGAAATTAAGTCGATTTGAAATTCTACTTGGCTAACTGGAGGAGGCAGGTAGATTTTCGGAGAAAAACATGTCCAGAATTATCTGATCTACGGTATATCTTCTAGTCGTTTTTCATCTGACTTCTTCTCCATTACTTAGGCTACGAAAACTGTATCCGTGGATATATATCTTTTCGATTTTTAATAAGGATATTGAGGGCTTAGTCGGGTTATACTTTGATGCCACCTCATATATGAGCAAGTTTCACCGTCGATTAGGATGTGGACGACTTTCTCGTCACAGATAATTCTAGCATGATACTTGGATAACCAATCTATACCAATGACGATGTCAAAACTACTGAGTTTAATCGGCATGAGATCAATTTTGAAAGGTTGGTTTAGCAAAATCAGAGTGCAACTCTGGATAGCGGTATTAGTGCCTACTTGGTTTCCATCGACCATTTCAATGTCGTAGGTGGTATCTAGTGTAATTGGTGGGATATTAAGCATAGAAGCAAGAGATATGGATATAAAACTTTTATCGGCCCCTGATTTAAATAATACTCTAGCTAAATGTTAGTTTAGAAGGAACATATCGGGTCTTGGTGAGCGTTCTTGTCCCTCAGCAAGTAAGCTCTTCCATAGGCACTGTTGTTTACTTTACTGATTTCTGTAATGCCCTTTCTCTCCACAGGCATGACAAGTTACTAACACTGGCTGCAAGTTGCTTCAAGTGACTGGCCCTTTGTTTTTGCAGTTCTTGGTCTGATGACCCACCTTGTTGCAAGTCTGACACTTGACAGTGCAAGGTCCTGTGTGATGCAGGGTGCATTTCTTACACAGGGGAAGGCTTCCAGTATACCTACTGTTTTTAGTTAGGATGACAGCATAAGCCCTGAAGGTTTCTTGCCTTCTATTCTGTTGTTGGTGGTGATCATTGTTGCGGTTGTTGTTGTTGTTACAGTTGTTATGGTAGTTGTTATTGTTGGAGGTTCTTATATCATCAAACTTTCGTTTGTGATCATTGGTTCCTTGCACAGAATTATGCTTGGTTACTTGATCCATTAACCTTTAGGTTATGGTAATGGCTTCCTCCAAAGTTTGAGGCTTTAAAACGATAACATTTCCTTCAATACTTTTGGGTAATCCCCCAATGAATACTTCCATAAGTTTCTCAGAATTTGGCACCATATTTGGACATAAAACTGCCAACTCCTGGAATCTTCTAACGTAAGTCTTGAGATCATTTCCTTTTACAGTTAGATTGTAAAATTCATCTTCTATTTTCTTGACCTCGGTTCGGGGATAATACTTCTTTATTAAGAGCTTTTTAAATTCAAACCAGGTGATCTTGTAGGCTTCCTCTATTCTAATATGCTAGGCGAATGAATTCCACCAGGACAAAGCTTCTTTTGTTAGAGTACCAGTAGCAAATTTCACTTTACAGTCCTCAGTATAATTACTACGGGAAAATACCAATTCAGTTTGTTCAAACCAGCGGATGAGACCAACAGCCCCTTCCGTACCTTTGAAATTGAAAGGTTGGCAGCTCATAAACTCTTTGTAGCTACATTTTCTTGCAACGGGAGTTTCTCTTAGTCTGGTGTTCCTAGTGGTATTATCAGTATTTGCCATGGTAGCAACTTGTGCTTCCAGAGCTGAGACAACACTATCAGCAACCAGTTTCCTAATGGCAGCCTGAGACATGGCTGGTGCTGTAGATGTTGGTGTCCTCTTAGGAGCCATTCTATCACTTTACATACCCCACCTTTTTCTTTAGTGGACCAACACAAATAAGAATCATATCATAAGTCATTTGTACAATGTATGGAAATTTTGACAATGACTTATTTGATACAAGTCCTAACAAAGAAATACACATTCTGGATATTACGTTGCAGGATATAATGGAAAATTTTGGAATTAACACTCTAACAAGCATCTAACTCATTAAGTTTCTCAAGGATTGGTTCACTTTCTAGTGGTTTCATACCGCAACCACTTAGATAATTTATCAAAGGCTAGTTTGGTGGTGGTGTAGGTGAAATCGTATGCTTAATATTTTGATCATTTATCATATCATGATATATGGGTACAAAGGTTTAAGAAAACTGGATGGTAAGAGAACCATAGTAATCCTGGACACGATACATCACATTACATAATATAGGATAGACAACCCTGACATACATAAATCGGTATCATAAAACAACGAGGTATAATGGAATCACCACTGTATTAGTCAGAGTAACAACCTTGTCTACATATTTTACCATAGCCTAAAATTTGACATGCTGTCGTTAGTTAAGCTACACATCTAGTGGTTGGACTCTAAACAATAGCTATAAATGATAAGGAATAGTCTAGTAGATCTGGTGGTCTCCTTGTGGTTTCTTGAGCTCATGGATCTTTGTCCATAAAGACTCTTCATATTTGATCGGTGGTGAAACCTAGATATCCTCGATTGAGTTCTCATAGGTAGAAGTCATGACAGCGAGCAAAGAACAATCTCGTCATCATGCCTTATTTGCTCTCTCTGAAATCCAGAAATCTGAGTACGGGCTTCTTGAAGTTTGGTTTCTAGTTGGTCAAAATCTCGTTGTATGATTACTCGACGTACCAAGTCCTTCATATTTATCTTCTATGTGCTCAATGAGTTCAAGAGGGAGCTCATCTATGTGATTCAAAATAGTCTTGATCTGTTCCTCATGGCGCTCCAGACTCGTCTTATGAGAACTTTCTCCAATCTTAAATACTTGAGGTAGGGCAGAAGTAGAGGAGGATGATCGGGAACGGGCTCGTTTCCAAGATAGTAAAATCTCTTCAGGAAGAAAGAAATCTTAGGGATCAAACATGGTGATAGTGGTAACACTGGAGATGGAGGCAAAACAGTTGGTGGAGCAATAGGAGCTCGTGGTAGTGGAATAGGTGATTCATTATTAGTAGCATTATATGCTTGCATGACCTTCATATCATGGGATCGCTTATGTGAACGGTAAGGATGGCTAGCGAGGCCAAAAGATCCTTAGATAAATCCTCTGAAGGATCAGAAGAAGTGTTTCCCGGTAAGGCTGGGGAATAGTCTGGTGAAGCCGGGGTATAGTCAGGAGTATTTGTAGAGGAAAAAACATCCTCAATATAGGAATCAGATAGGATGATAATAGGGTGGGTGGATGTAGACATAATTCTGTAATAACCCAGTGGTAAATAACATAAGTTATTTATATATAATTAATATTTATGTATCTTTACATACTATTTAGGAAATGTAGTGGCACGAAGGACTTTCTTGGATGAAATTGGTTATAGTTTAGGTTTTACTTGTTCTCTATAACCTGACTCTGTTACCAATCTGTAACTCCCCCTTATTTGACATCTTAGAGCGGAAACTAAATTGGGTATTACTTCATGAATCTCAACAGTCATAATCATAGAAAACACGCAACTCAATAAAAGACGTTTAAAAAATTTAGTTATCATTCAATATTATTTCAAGAGTTTTATAAAAGGAGGTCCTAAAAATACATATGAAACATAAAGTTTGGAAGTGCGAACAATTTTGGGACGTCCATGCAAGTCAATGTAATCCGTGCCATAGGTTGCTCAATACCTGAGACTAAACATGCTAAAAAGGGTCAACACAAGAGGTTGAGTAAAATTCATAGGTTTAAAAGTATAGTTGGAATCAAGTTCATCATAAGTGTGGTAATAATTATACAATTGCAATTAATCATGGGAAATACTAGTATTATTGCCTCCCTAAGCTCATGAACTCAAACGTTAACATGGAAATCACCTCAGTGACATTATTGAGGAACAAATGTCCTCTTGGAAAGGTAACTTGCCAAAGTTACCCATTATTCTCAAATATAGTGCGTTTGATTACCTTATGTACAGGTAAACACAAACGGGATTCGTCAATCCCAATAGATCTATCCATAATATTCGTGTTCACTCGCAAGTGATTAATGGTTCATGATTAAATGATATTGGCAGTAGAGGTAAACTTAGGCAATAATATATCAGGATAGCATATAGTTGGAAAATACTTGTATTCATGGTTTAGTAGCTGTTATCCCACCAGGACATTTAGAAAACATGCTAAGGTGGGTATGAATCACCTGATAAGGTATGTTATTGATTTGAAATTTCATTCAATAATGGAAGTAAAAAGCCTCTTCAACGTAACCGGGGTAATAGTCATAGTTTAGTTTGATGTTTCAAAACTTTATTTCATAAAGTTTAACGTAAATGATTTTGGTTTATTAGTTTGTGAAAATTGTATCATTGTTGGGCTTATCATAATCCAGGGGGCCATGTTGTAAAGTTGGAGGAGCTAGGACACTTTAAATCGGTAATCCAGGCAACTCGTCAAACGTCTACTCAAATGGAAACCTACATGAAATCCCTAGTAACGTGATACATTATAGTTTAAATGATAGGATTTTATCTTTTTAAGTTTCTTCAAAAGCTAGTGGATGATAAATTATGTTAAATATATAACATAATTATTTTATAGTGTTTCGATCGACGAATGATAACGACAAATGTGTCGGGCTTTAATAAAATCGAGTCTTATAATATTTAAATATATTTTTATAATTAATATAAAAATATTACATTTTATACCCCTGAGAATATGAAAATGACAATATATACCCTTGTATATATTAATTTACAAATTTAACCCTTTACTTTATATTTTTAAAACATTTAACCCTTAACTTTAGAGTATGGCAAAACAAGTCCCTGTAGTTTTTTGTTTAGAGTGTTTACATTTTTGGCCCAAAAGTTAAATAATTTAAAAATTTACAATTTATACCCCTATGCATGAAATGTTTTGCCTTTTTAGTCCAAATTCCATAATCTTTGTATTTTTGAAATCGTAATTGATTTTGCTGCTTATAGCTTATTACTATAAGCTAAAATAAGTAAGTCTTACCAGCTTGAAGTTTATGAAAAGAGCTTATGAGCTTAAAAATCCAAAATGGGTTCGTTTGGTTTAGGAAAACCAAACCGTGCGGGTTTGTGGTTCAAGGCTTAAACAAGTAGCTTATACATGATCTAATAGAGCTTATTAAGGATTTAAAACAAGACAAGAGCTTATTGAACGAGTAGAAAAGCTTACTAGTACAAGAATGGGTGGAATGGGTCGAAAATGAGTGAAATGAGGTTCGATACTTAGGAGATGGATCAAGGACTTCTTTTCTTCTCTTTTATGGCTTCTACTACAGCTTATACTTCCTTCTTAACCTTCCTTATCTTGGCTAGATCATAACTTTGAGATGTTTTGAGTTTAAATGGTGAATTGAAGAAGTATGTATGTGTTCGTGTATATATAGTGCAAAAGGAAGAGTAGGGACCAAGTTTACTTGGTGTGGTTGCCAAGTTAGATGAAGTAGGGATCAAGGTGTAGCCATGGTGACTAAGGAGATCTAGTAAGGTAATATGGTGAGGGCAGGTGTGTTGTGAAGGTGCGGCATACCAGGAGTGACAGGGTGCAACTTGGTGTGCATATGTGTGTTTTGTAGGTGATTCATTGAGGTGCTTAGGTGCTAGGGTGGTGACAAGGTGCTGAAGGTGGCTAGCAAGGTGGTGAGTCATGGTGGAGTTAGGGTGGTTGCTTGGTTTAAACTTAGTTTAAGCTAGTTAGGGGGTGACGGGTTCATTAGGGTTTTTGGGTTAGGGTTTTAGTTTTTTAGGAGAGTAGGGGCTGAAATGGAGGGAAATAATGTTTAAATATTATGCATTGGAAGCTTGTAACATGTATTAGAAAGGTTGTACGAAATACCTTAGAAAATTGGAGGGAAAATGGCTAGTTTGAATGTTATGCATTGCCGGGTTGTACCATGGGCTTTAAAGGAGTTGTACTAGGGTTTTGGAGAGAAATGTTATTCAAATTTGATCTTTGGAAACTTGTACACATGCCTTATTAGTTTGTACCTTTGTTTTGTATGTAAACATTACATGTAATCGGGGTTTTGATATAAACGTTAACGTATAAAGTCTGTTTTATAATAACGTTATAAATAATACGTTAAATAGATAACATATGGTAAAAATAGAGTTTAAACATATTGCTTGACATATTATAACGTTTATTTAATACAAACGTCGATGAAATTGGCATTGGTAGGTTGCGTGAGCACGTTTACTTTTGTAATGTAAGTTACATTACATTATGAATGGAATAGAGCAAAAATCTTTCCATGAAAATGGTTGCATCTAATTTAATAGATGGATAATTATACTGATAAAATTGCATCTAATTTAATAGATAGATAATTACATAAATGAAAATTGTGGGTTGTTATAGTAAGTGGGTAAAGTCTCGATGAGCTAGGGTTTAGTAAGAGCACCATTATTAATCTCCTAAGATATCTTATAAAATCAACAATTGCTTGCTTTTATCGTTTTCCGATGCATATAATTGTTACAGGAATTAGGCCGTGTCTAAGGTTTTAGGACAGATGTTACGCCTAAATCTAGGAATGCTATGCCTTAGAGTTAAGTAATCATTGCAATGGATAAAAGACATGTGTTTTATCAGATTATTCATGGTTGATATGTAACACCCTGCTAAATCGAAAACACGGAGTGTGACAACATAAGGAACATGCACATGGTAATAGCACAACACCATTTATTAATTAAACAAGAAAATACTGTATTAAAATACTTGTCTTAGCCGAACATTGGCTTTAAAACGTAAGTTTCGACTTCACATAAGCTTCATCTTGATATTAAAAGATTTAAAATAGATGACACGGTGAGACTCCACAATGTAATGGCCTTCAAAAGAAAACTTACTACGATCACCTGAATGCTTGAAAAAAACGGGTAAGTATGAAAAAGTTGGCTGGACTACATGGGGTTTTCTAAAAAGGGGTAACAGCCTATTATAAATAAGTCTCATAGAAAGAGTCTTGTAAATCTATACTGTTATAAGTCTCGCCCATACAAGACTTGTAATAAAATACATTCACCTACACTTCCATGATAAAGGATAAATCTCAAAATATAGTTTATAAAAGAATACGTTATGGCTAGTGTCATATAATTTATCCCATACAAGTCTGCCCGTACACGGTCTTGTATCATATAAATTTATACACAATCCATAACATATAGATCATGCCTAAATGTAGAAAGTCTAAATACTTCAAAACCACTTGGTTGATATTAAGTACAAAGTTCAAGTTAAAAAAGAATTATGAATGATGCCTATTATATATATTAGATGCAATTCGGAACAGTGAACGAGAGGTTGGCGAAACTCAATAGCGCTACCCATAATATCTAGCACTCCTGTTCGGTGAGTGCATCAAGTAGTACATTGGTAAAACAAGAAATTACCCTAATCAAGGGGGGACTTAGACAGGTGGGGATAAGAACAAAGATCCCAACACCTAACACTATTCCCATATCACCTTAACGAATTCACCATAGAATACTCAATGTGTTCGTTTAAATAAAAGTCACACGTATTAGAGATATAATACGTGAGGTTTAATATTAACCAAGTCTTATATATTATAAAAATAATATGTGAAGTTCAACAATGTACAAATCATACGTATATCATAAGATAATACGCAAGTAAAGTCATACGTATATAAAACAATACGCAAGGTCTTAATATGACAAATAATAGATTTAAAATCGGTTCATTATATGCAAAAGTCCCTAAAATAAAAAGCGGTAAAACGAGGATCTTGCGAATACTCAAAAGCACTTATCAAGTTTGAAGGAATTTCCAATAGTCCAGTATAACTCAAAAGATCAAAATAGTCCATTTAATCCAAATAGTTCAAAAAGTCCATTTAGTCTGAAAAGCCCATTTATTCCAAAAAGTCTATTTAGTCCAATATAGTCCAATATAGCCTAATATAATTCAAGTACATCATAAAATTCAAGTAGTTCATAAGGCAATATCAATCATGCATTCCACCCTAAAAACGTATAAAAAAATTTAAAAGAGGGGGGGCCATGACTTCACCGAGATGCATGAAGTATTAGATTAGAGGTTATCACAACAGTGAACAACGATGACAACGATTGGAAATCATGATCACAATGAATGAAGTGTATATTTCGAGAAGATCCGAACCGCTACCTAAATTAATGACGCGCTTTAGGAGAAGGAAATACGAAACGAGACGCATAGGTCGTTTATAAAAAGTAATAGAAAGTAATAGAATCAATATGTGATTGCATCTTGGATTATTTGGTAAAAATCATGTCTTAACGAAGATATATGAATTTTGATTAAGTTACGACTCATAAATGAAAGGTTACTAAATTTGGAAAGTTTCTATTTTTGGAAAGCGTAGAAATTCCGAACTTAAATGTCGTCTAAAAACATTCCTTAATCCTAAATTACGTTTACACGCCCTTTGAATTCTTAATGCCTAGTTTTCCCTTTACTTGATGGATACTAATGTGTATATTATGGTTATACACCTTTCAGTATATTTCCCGTGACTTAACTAAACTCGAAACACCCTTTTACCCCTTTATTTAATTTCTAGTGTCTGACAGAATTTTATGATCACTTTACGACCGCTAATAAAATACCAAACGACCTTATTGGACTTGCTTGATCCATTGCTAACATCCTCAACGTGTCCTAGACCTACTGTATTTTTTCTAAAAATATTTGACAAGTTTAACTATTTTTCAAAAATCCAACAACCCGAAGTGTCCAGCGAATGACCTGCTGCAACCACCCAAAAGTTTCACTTGATCAGACCCATTTACACCTTTTAATAACATTTTGAAATTTTTTGGAAAATCATATACATAATTTACTTCCTACAGTAGCATTTCTTCAATTAAAAGATGTTTTGACATAGTTCTTGACCTTACAAACACAACCCAAAAACTGTCCCTAAAACTCAGATTTGACAACCAATCTTGTAAACAATCATTTTTTTAAACTCCACCTATGCTCGCTTTTAACTCCGAAACCACTTAGTTGAAGGTAGATCTTTGATGTGATTTTAGGCTTTAAGAAATCAACGCAAAAAGGCTATCCGGATGTTTTAGCTATGATCTGTTACAAGACGACCAAAAGATGCCAGTTTTTTCCATATGAATTTACAATATCAATCTCCAAACAATAAAACTCGCACCTGCTGAACGGCATAGAACCCTTTATCCCCAAATTTCAATTTTGATGAGCCTAAACCTATTTACCGAATCATTCTTATATTAATTCATCAATTGGAAAACATTCCTAATTAACAATCTTTATATACCAATTCTACATTCATCTCAGAAAACATTATTTATCTCCACTATCTATGAATTCCGTAACATGCATAGGAACACAAAGTATAATCATACAAAAATAATAACAAGAAGAGTTTTAGATTACTCACAGTAAGACATATGAGCAAGATTGAAATCAAAATACGAATCCCTCTTTGATCCTTAATCTTAGCCGAATATCATACACACCCAAATCAATAAACTAAATCTTTTTAATTACCCAAATATTCATCAATTCACTTGTATCTACTTCTTTTCGCTTGATTTTTGATTAAAACCCATGAATCCATAAAAATCTTGATCTTCAATAAAATCCATTGCATGTTTGATTTTTGTAGTTTGGATGATTGTAGGATAGTAATGGAAGTGATTTATGGTGGTAGAAAATCTTTGATGATGGTGGTGGAGTGGTGGTGATGATCGACGAGTAGGAGGAGATGGGAGGGAGGAGCCCAAAATCTCTTACTGTGTGTGTTTTTGGAGGAGCAGGAAGTGAAAAAAAATGTCGAAGGTATTAAAAGGGTGTTTGGGCCGATTAATAAAAAAAGGGAAGGGATATTAGGCTTGATCTCTTATTAATTATTTTTGAGTCCATTACTCATGTTAACTAGTTAACTAAATAAGCCCAATATAAATTTAATAAGAAAATGTGCGTTGTAAAAGCGTTTTATTTTAACACGGATTCGACTAAGACACAAAATTTATCGGGGAGCACAAAATAAAATAATAGATCCTACTCAGGATCTCAATAAATATTTGAATTTTTAAATTTCCATTCTTAGAAGCTTTTTAACGGATATAAATTCCTTAAACACGGCTCGCGTTTAGCTAGTCCAACACCACATCAATGACACTTACAAAACGAAGAATATTTCACCCAAAACGGCCTCTAAAAAGTAAAACACGATTTTTTTTCAAAGTAAAAATAGGAATGGAGTCGAGATTTAATATAGATAGTAAAATACGAGATGTTACAGCCTCCGCACCTTATGGGAGCGCCGCTCCGATGCTCTATTCGACTTATCTCCATATGGTTTGCGACGGTCCATACACAATCGAAAATATCCATATAACGAATCACGAGTCAAAAGGAGTTCAAATAGTCATTTGTATAAAAGTAATAATGATAGCAATTTGAAGAGTAAAGATAATGGATGATTCATACTGAATATTTATTGTTTAATGAGACGCACGCCATGTCGGCTTTTATTTAGACCTAATCAAATGAACAAATACGGAACCGAAAGAGTCTAAAGACTCACTTCGTATGAGGTAATAAGATTTATGATTATTATGAACGAAGCAAAGGAATTATTCATACAAACGGGTTACAAATCGAAAGAAAGTTGTTCTTACGAATGCCATACACTTAAGCCCACTCATTTACAAATTGTTATTTACGAAACCAAAACTCACACTTGGAGGATTTAGCGTACCATATCTCATCCTTGAGAAATCTCAAAATAGCATCTAAGTGTTGTTCATGTTCTTCCTTACATCATGAGTAGATGGGAGTTTCATCAATGAATGCTATCACGAACTTATCCAAGTAGGGTCTCCACACAATGTTCATTAGATCCATAAACACACCCGGTGCATTAGTCGACCCCAAAGGCATGACTAGAAATTCATAATGTCCGAACAGCATCCTGAATGCTGTCTTAGATTGTCTTCTTCCTTGACTATTATCTGGTGATATCCTGACCGTAGGTCAATCTTTAAAAAGTAAGTTGTTCTTGTAGTTGATCAAATAGGTCATCTATTCGAGGAATTTGGGTATCAGTTCTTGATGGTTAATTTGTTCGACTCCCTGTAATCGATACACATGCGCATTGATCCTTCCTTCTTTTTGATGAAGAGCACTAGTGCACATAAAGGTGATGAACTCGGTCTTATAAATTGTTTGCTCAAAAGTTTGTGTTGTTTCTTAGACAGCTCTTGCATTTCTGATAGTGCCAAACAATATGGTGTCTTATCTAGCGGTGTCGCTCCCGGCACTAGGTCGATCCGGTACTTGACTATTCTAGTCGGAGGGAGTCTAGATAAATCTTTTAAAAAGACCTCGGTATGATTCCTTTCTATCAGATTTTTTGTATTCTTCATATTAGCTCCTTTGCCCATTATATGTGCCAAAAACCATAACACAATCCTTTTCAGGTACTTGCCTTATCTTGATGACCGGACATAGCTTCAAATCCTTACGGACCTATCTCCTTGTACCACTAGAATCCTTTTGCCTTCTAAAGGGATTGAAACGATTATCGTAAAGCAATCAATTTCTGCTAAAACTCTAGTCCACCAATCCATCCATACTACGTTGTCAAAGCTTTTCAGATCTTAAATCAATTGACGGCCTAAAATACTGGGTAAAATCAATCTGTATATGCTATCTAGGTTCACTAGAGCGTCGTCTTTTTATAAAGGCGTAGTAGAGTACAGTAATTGGTTTTCTAAGATTTGGTCACCTTATGTGAGTGTGTTTCTTTTGGAGACATGGTTTTTAATTTTTGTCCCAAGGACATTTATTTTTAAGACAAACGCTAAACAAAAAGTATAATTCGAGTACGTTATATGATGTACTATACTTGGAAGTTACCAAAATAATATTTTATTAAATGATAATCCATTGCTAAAAGATGCTATTTGTAAAAGCTCGTTATTTACTTAGTGACCGTAATACAGTTTGCTTTTCAGTATAATCGTAATTAAGGAGTTTTAGTTAAAATTGTTCAAGTAGTGTAAAATAAAGTATTATAAATTTTGAGATCATTGTTGGCAGCTGTATTGAAAGTTGGGACATAAAGAAATTATGTATTAAGAACGTTTTTTCAAAGATGGGTTATATAATAATATCCAACAATATTTGTGGTTTAGACGGACCATATAATACATAGGTTTTTGTAGAATATCTTAATACACACAAGGTATGGATTCAATGAAGAGTTTTAGAGAGAGAAAGGGAGGTGGTTGGATGAACACTTAAAGAGAGAAAGTAAGAAAGAAAAATGTTTGCTTAACTATATGATATGCAGATATCGAACAATAAACACCCTTTCATAGCTTGGAATAGGGTTTATATACTCCCTATCTTGCCGCCATTGGGCTTTGGCATATGGGTTTCCATGTGATTTTTCTAATTAGCTAATCCCTATTAAGCTTATGTTGACCCGGTTAGCTTGGTAAGTTTCCAAATTTTACGCTACAAGCTATTCTATAATATATTAGTAGTGACCGAGTCTTTTCTTGATTTCTAACAATCTTCCCCTAAGGGAGGTCACTCCAATTTACAAAAACTTAAGCTTATCATTCTATGAATGTCTTCAATCTTTGCTCGTAGTCTTGTTTTCTTGATCTTTATCTTGTGAATCTTGATGTAGTAATCTTTAGACTTTTAGGCTTTAGCTTGTATCTTTATCTTGACTTGTATGTGATCTTGAGCTTCTTGAGATCATCAACCAAGCATAATCTCTTTTCGCCATATTGTAATCTTTGCCTTCTTGTGATCTTGTGACTTTTGGACCAACATGCTCATACCTTTCTTTGTCTTAAAAGCTTGAAAAGGTCATCTTTCTTGAAACTCTTTAACTTTAATACTTCATCATTTCAAGGAAGATGTGCAGTATCAGAATAGCGGAAGTATTTTGAAGCATGTACTTGAGCTTTCATAATGTCTTTACATATGTAGGTCGGGTATGAGCATGTGGTTTTGACTTTGACTTGTCATCGGTTAACTGCTGCCGCCATCAAGAAATCTGCATGAATGGGATAGTGATAAACAACATATATGGACGAAAGTGTCTTTGTCACTTCGTCGAATACGGTTGTAATAACCATGGTTCCTCGTTAATCAGTATAAATACTACCTGTGATCTGGTAGAATTCAAGAGAATCTCCTTGATAGGTTTTCGCAGCTACACTAGCCGTTCTTATTACTGGAGCGTCTCAAAGCAGACAACGCGGTAAGAGTGAACCGGTAAGTTACAATCTTCCTGATTAAGACGTCAATTCGTGTTCAACTTTCCTATGTCCAGATACCCTTATGAGGCTTCCTATGGACATAAGATTCAAAATTGATTTAGGAAAATCAGTCGGTGTGTTATGAGGCAAACGGTTTTTATAACACACCAACAGTTTTATCTTTCTCAAAATTCATTCGTCAATTCATAAGTTGGACCGAATTGATATCCAGTATCACAAGTTTGATCCGTATAGAATCTCATAAGTCACCTACCACAGATCTTGTTTGATGTTGGCTCTAGAAGGATTTCCATCGTCATTGTAAGTACTTTAGTGTCACTCTGATGTTCTGGCAATATCACAAGGATAATGTGTAGGACTCTTAAGATATTACTTGTTTTCACAATGTGAGATTTAACAAATATTTTGTATTAGTGTCCTAATAAGATTTATGGATGATCTCTATTATGGCTCTAGACTCGATAGTGCACTTTGGTTTTAGTAATTGGAGGTTGTAGCAGACTACCACCTTTTCAATACTAACTAACTTGGAGTGAGAAAATAGATAGAAATGTGTTTAATCTCCGTGTGAAATGAAACAAGAGTCTTTTGAGAGACCTTGAGTGGCTGGGAAGGGTTGTCCATTGCATCACTGGGTCTATGATGACTATCTCCAATATTAGACAACAACTTAGTGTTTCTGATAGCATATGTATTGACTCAGTTTCTGCCTAAGTGTAAGGAGAGCTTCTTTCTTTTCACCCTTAATCTTAACTTTTCTTTTTCATTCTTCAACCCCTTTGATGTGTCATTGTGTGGTTGTAAATTGGGATTCAAGTTTTAAATTTATATTTTGCCGACTTAACCATAAACAACACTTTAACGGGCAGTGTACCCGGTCGGTGGGAGTTTCATAGTAAGTAGGGTGTCGATCACTAAGAGCGAGAAACACTTTAAATTTATTAATACTTTGGTTTTTCTAATCTAAGTTTGTATAATCTATGCTAAACCTATGTTAATCCTAAATCTAAGGGATAAGGGGGGTTTTCAGTCTAAGAGACT